>JADRCD010196711.1:0-11123 GCA_019843815.1 Montemys delectorum | reverse complement strand
AAAAAAAAAAAAAAAAGGTGGAGCCAAACAGAAGAAACTCAGGCCACAGAAAACAATCCTTAAAAGAGAAACTTCTTAGGTGTTTTTGAACAGTCTACTAAATGTATCTGGGGTTCAAAAGAAAATGAAAAAGAGTAGAGTCACAAACAGAGAGAATGATACTGATGATGGATATGTAGTTATATCTAACCATCTGCCCACACGTACATGTAACATTTATGATTTTTTTTTTTTTTTTTTTTTTGGTTTTTCGAGACAGGGTTTTTCTGTGTACCCCTGGCTGTCCTGGAACTCACTCTGTAGACCAAGCTAGCCTGGAACTCAGAAATCCGCCTGCCTCTGCCTCCCAAGTGCTGGGATTAAAGGTGTGCACCACCACTGCCCAGCAGCATTTATGATTAAAATCACATACATGACAGGACAATGATGTAGCATTCCATATCCACCAGTGTATTCAAGTACAATGGGACCCTTCAAGGAATGTAAGCATGTTTTTGTATCAAAGATCTACATAGGGCCTGAGAAAGATGGCTCAGGGAGGAGAAGTACCCTGGCATGAAGCCTGAGGACCTGAGTTCAGGAGGATTCTGGGACTTGTTGGCTGCCAGTCTAGCCAAGCAAGCATTCAAGGTCCAGTGTGAGACCTTTGAACTGATCATGGGGTCCCTAGTGGAGAAGTTAGAGAAAAGACTGAAGGAGCTGAAGGGGTTTGCAACCCCATAGGAAGAACAACAATATCAATCATGGGCATTGCATATTCACAATTGCGCTGCTGAACTGGTCTTGTTTGCAGTCTACTAATAACCAGGGTAGCACTGTGACCAAAAGCAACCTAGGGAGAAAAGGGTTTATTTTAGGTTATGACTCTAAAGTCACACTTCATCCATGAGGGGAGACAGGACAAGAATTCGAGGTAGGAATGCAGAGGAAAAGAACTGAGGCAGAGGCCTTGGAGGGGTGCTGCTTACTGGCTTGCTCCCCGTGGCTTGTTCAGCCTGCATTCTTATACAACTCAGGGCCACTTTCAGGAGTTGTACCCTCAACAGTGGGCTGGGGCCTCCCCTAAAATTATTATTCCATAAAATGGATCCCAGACTTGCATACAGGCTAATCTGATAGAGGTATTTTCTCTATCAGTGGAGGTTTAAGTTTCAAGCCCTAGGCCAGTGGCTGAGGTGCCTATTTAACACATTGAAGCAGACGTGGGCTCCAGCATCCCTCAGTCCCTCCCTCCCTACCGGCTACAGTGCATGGCTGAGGCATGCTCCTGTCTACCATGAACTCTTCAGCCCTGGGGTTAGGCTGCCCTTCCCTCAGAGGCTCTTCCCTATCCAGGGCAGACGTTTTGCTTACCGTGTTTGTATCTTGGGGCTCCTGGCTGCTGCACTTGGTTCTGATCTCTCCCTTCCTCTCGCTCTGCTCTCTCCCCACATGGTTCAGGGTCAGGACCAGATGTGTGTGCCTCAGCTGAGCTCCAACATCTCTATAATAAACCTTCACAATTCCTAGGAACAGACGTGTCCTGTCCTTTCCTTCCCTTTTTATCTCTCTTTTTTTTTTCATTCAGTTCCCTCTGCCAAAATGACTCTAGCTTGTGTCGAGTTGAAAAACAACAAAAACCTGACACTTAAGTGAATGATGTAATAATCGTGTAAACTGGTTAAATCAATAAAAAATAATTAGTGAAATTAGCATAAGTGACCATGTACATCATATTGCTACTCTTTGTTTCAGGATCAGTACTACAAGTCATTCTCAGGGGAAGGAAAAGATCCTGTTTCCTTAGTAATAGATTTGGGCATTTCCTTTACAGTTTAATAATAAAGAGTTCAAACACTCTTTGACTAAGGCAGGATGTAACAGAGACAGCTCCTGTGCTTTGGGTAACAGCTCATTAATGAAACGATTGTTAGCATCAGGGCATCCAAAGCCTGTGGTGACACATGGGTGGGTCTCACAGACCTATTGCCAGGGCAACAGCCACCATATTCCCAGAATCCATTGGGCTCACCTCCCACCTTTACCTGCAGCCACTAAGTCAGAACCCATATATATACATACATATATATACAGAACATTCTTCCATCTCTCGCTCTCTCCCCCTCCTCTCTTCCTGCTACTGCCCCCTCTGTTCCTCTCAATTAAACCTCGTACATGTGGAACTGTTTGGGCCTAGTGTGTGGTATGTTCTGACGAGACCTGCCGTTCTAACACATCAACGATTGCTAGAGAACAGTTTTCTAGGAAATAGATTTAAGAGAAAAGAAGACTTGGGACTTATACTTAGAATGGGGGAGGGGAAGCTCTGAATGATTCTGATAAATAGATGTGGAAAATGTCAGGTATTAAATCCTCCTCGAGCTGGGGTGGAGATACTGTCACTTTGCAAAAGAAGTCAATGAAAATGTCACCGGTAGTAAGAACAGAATTTGTCTATCTGAAGAGTGGCACACATGTTAATGTTTTATGAACAGATATCACGGCATTATAAAATGATAGGCGTTCCATGTAGGGAACAGACTCCTACAGTGGCAAGAATTATGAGAGAATCCTTAGATAATTTTAAGATGCGTTAAAAGACAAATTGCCTAAAATGATCTGTCTGGATGTGGGCCCCAAGGAAAGCAACTCACTACAAGGAGATGTGATGTAACAGAGGCGGCCAGAGGCTAATAGATCATCCTCACCCATAACATGCCAGATCACGGAAAATGCACAGAGACGCAGCCACACACCAAATATTTACTCATTCTGTTTATGAGCCAGCTCTTGTCTTGTGCCTCTTTTGTTCCCTAGGGGAAAAACATGATAGATTTTTAGCTGACCCATCTGATTCTTCCCCTTGACATTTTTATAAGTACATATTTAGAAAACAAAACATCCAGGATTAAGTGGACATCTTCAGGAATAAAACTGTATAAAAGAGGCCCAGTAGAAGCCTGGGTTGAACTTGGAAATATCTATAAGCTGGAGTAGAGCCCAGCTTAGACCTGGATCCTTTGTTACACAGAGCAGGATGAGTCACTCACTCTTCTTATGCAAAGGAGAGCCTGAGCCTTGTTTGAGGAGGGAAATAAACCTCACAGACCAAAAACAGGGCGGTCTACAGCTTTTCAGAAGGCGAGGGCTGGACAGTTGCGACCTATAAGTGGTAATGATGTGTTGATGATAACTGGGCCGTATCAGTGGTGTGGTTAAGCTGGGTGAGCAGTTCTGGTGGAATCACAGCAGCTTTAGCTATTCTACAGAAATGAGAAAGAAATGTGTGTTTGAATTTTAAAAGTTTACTCGTTGGACAAAGTGGCAAAGTATTTTCTCCTCTAGGTTCCATAGTCTCACTGGCCATGGGTATTCGGCTAGGTATTGTTGACATCTCCTCTAGGCTCTGCCCCACAGTTACCTGGCAACAGCCAGGTGTGCCTGACTCACTATAAAAGGGGCTGCTTGCCCCTCCTCACTCTCTTCTCTTCTCCTCTCGCTCTTGCTCGATTACCTTTTCTCCCCTTCTCTCCCCATTCCCTTCCCTCCTCTTTTTCCACTGCTCATGGCCAGTCTCTGTTCCTCTTCTCTCTCTCTCTCTCTCTCTCTCTCTCTCTCTCTCTCTCTCTCTTTCTCTCTCTCTCTCTTTCTCTCTCTCTCCTACCCCCTCAACTCCCCTCTCGATGCCCTAAATAAACTCTATACTATACCATCATGTAGCTGGTCCCTCAGGGGAAGGCCATGCCTCAGTATGGGCATGAAGAGGCATCCCTCTCCCCCACACCATAAGGCGCCTCCACCGAACATACCCCTGGCTTATTTTTTTATAAAACACAACAGGTATAGTACCAGGCATGAGTGCCTCTCTATTATGCAGTTCCCAAAGCTGAAGATACTTGAGACTCAGAAAAAATCATGCTGGGATATGGCCTGAAACCTTGAGGTTGCCCAAACAAGACTTGAATAATGATACCAATTGATATCCCAGTGTGGATGAGGGAAATCTTTCACAACCCCACCCCTAGATGAAAATCTACAGCCAATGCCTGATGAGAGGGAAAAAGTCAGTGTTTTCCAGAAATGAGCCTCCTAACTGGTTATTCAAGTGGTCACCCCTTAAAACATATACAGACAAACAACACTTGTTTGCTTTCTTATAGTAAGCTGGTCTTATAGGACCAGCAAGCAGCTGAAAGGTGGCACTACCTACCTCTTATGTATTCCTCAAAAAATAAAATAAAAAGTTCCTGGAAAAAAGGTGGTAGAAAGAAGGGGCATTCTGTCATCAACGAGATGGTGACCTGAGAATGCACCACCACCATCTCATGGACTGGGGCTTCAGGAGCCATGCCCACTCCTTGTTGTGTGATATTTGATCACACTATGAAACTCACACTGTAAGATTGTGTTCCAGTGTGGCTTGGCCCTTGGCAAACACCTTTAATCCCTCTAGCTGGAATCCCAAAGACGATGGATGCAATTAGTTTCGAGACGGAAGCCGCCATGTTTGAAAGTGATGTCTTATGGAGTGGCCGACAAAGTGATGAATCAGAGATAGACTTGACAGAAAAATAGGATATGCCCAATTCTCATGAGGAAAAAGGAAAAGGGATGCTACTCAAGGGAGCAGTGCAGAGAGAAGAGAGGCAGTGTTAAGAAGAGAGGCAGTTTTACTGAGTTTTACTAAGTTTATAATCTCAGTTATAGAGAGACAGGTTGCAGAGAGAGAACAAGCTAGACACAGGTGAAAACAGAACAAGCCAGAGAATAAGAAGGAGGCAGAAGATCAGAACAGATTGCCAAAGTTAGTTTGAGGCCAAGCAGAGCAACTCAGAGGAGGCCGAGAGAGAAGCAAGATTAAATCAGTCAGCCTGAAGAGTTTGAGCCAGAACAACTGAGTTGAACAAGCCAGCCATGGATCAGAAAGAACTGGGAAGGGAAGAGCGTATTCAGCAGTCAGTCTCAGGGGCTGAAAACATTCTAGGCCTACATTAGATTGAGGAGAGACTACAAGCTTCTAGGAACTATGCCTAGGTTAGCAACAATTACCTCTGGCAAATAAAAGATACATTCCATTTCCCATTCTTAAAAATTTGGACTTTCTACCAAGGAGGTGGGGACTCCTAGTATGTGCTGATACCAGGCTCAACAAAGCCATGTGGCCCAAAGGAAGAAGGATCAGTCCATCTCATCTTTGGGTACCTTTGTCCAGAAAAGGTGCTGAGGATAAAGAATTGGCAAACAGGGGTCTGGAGAGATGGCTCGGTGGTTAAGAGCATTGACTGCTCTTCCAGAGGTCCTGAGTTCAATTCCCAGCAACCACATGGTGGCTCACAACCACCTGCAATGGGGTCTGATGCCCTCTTCTGGGGTATCTGACGAGAGCAATGGTGTACTCACATACATAAAATAAATAAATCTTTTTAAAAAAAAAAAAAAAAAAAAAAGAATTGGCAAACAAGCCTTGTACTATGTCCCTGTTACCACATGCAAATACCTACAGACAGCTGATGTGGAGGAGAGCTAGCTGCTCAGTCTCAAAGTTATAAAATATATAACAACACAAATACAATTCCCATTGTACAGAAATCAAAAGGAAGGCACAGAGAGGCTGAGCAGGTTAGTAACCTAAGTCAGGTGAGTGTGCTCACTGTCCTGCCACCCTCCCAGCTGGTTGTGGACTTACTTGTCCATTTCAGACTGTGCATGTGAAGGTACGTTGTCACCTGCCTTTGTCTCCACAGTCATCAGCATCTATTGAATACAAGGAGAATACCATCACAAGGCAGTGGGCCTGGAAGAGAAACATCAGCTCATTTGCTATTTTTTGTGTGTTTGTTTTGTTTTTGTTTTGTTGATTCGGTTTGCTTGCTTGCTTGTTTGTTTTTAATTAAGAAAACCAGCCCGGCTGTGGTAGCGCACACCTTTAATCCCAGCACTTGGGAGGCAGAGGCAGGGGGATTTCTGAGTTCGAGGCCAGCCTGGTCTACAGAGTGAGTTCCAGGACAGCCAGGGGTACACAGAGAAACCCTGTCTCGGAAAAAAAAAAAAAAAAAAAAAAAAAAAAAAGAATTGGAGCCCCCAGCTTGCCCCCAACCCCCACAGGGCCCTGAGAATCTCATCCCTCCCTCTCTCCAACCCCGCCCACACCCACCCAGAAAGCCTCCTAACAAAAGGCTCCAAAAAAGCCAGATCCCACATTCCTGACATTCCTGACACCTGTCCCAAACCCCCCTTGCCTGAAGCCACCAGCCACCTGGAGCCAACCCACCCCATAAGTCCAGCAAGTGGCAAACAAGCCATTCTCCTTTACCTATAGTCTATTAAAAACAAACTTCCACACCATAGTCTACCTGTGACTTTTTCTGGTTTCGTCCTCTGAGAGTGAGGTAGTCGCTCAGGTGCCCATTCCCAAATAAATCTGCCTTCTTAAGTTTTAATTCGGCTGAATTGGATCATTATTTCCACCGGAGAAAAACCTATAACTATTCATAGATGATTCTACATTGGTTTAATCAAGATATCCTCAATGACAAAACCCAGAAAAATAAACAATTCAAGCTGGTGAGCAACCATAATTGCACTAGCTCTCATAGTTGCAGATTTGCAAGGAAATCAGGCTTCAGAGTCGCCTTGATCCAGTGCATGGGCTCTGTTGTGTCCTAGTGTGGTGTCTCCCCACCATCCTATGGCAGCTTCATCCTCTCACTGGTGTCCAGATGCTGGCAAGTACCACACACGGAACATGCTGCTGTTGCCTTTCACGAGCTCTCTAGAATAGGAACAATGTTTCCCCGGCATAGGTGATTTGTTGCTCTTTAGACCAAAATGTAGCAGATGCCCATCCCTGAGCCAAGCTCTGTGCTCAGAGGAACAGCGTGAACTAAGGGATCTCTAATTTTCTGAACAAGTCACTGGCAAAAGGGTTCAGGTTAGCATTCCTATTAGGCGCCACTCAACAGTTATCTAGCAATGGCTGCTTACTATAAAAGAACTATTTGGCCTCTCTTCTCTCTCTCTGGCCCCTTTTTCCCTCTCCCTTTCCCCTTCGCCCCCCCTCATGTCTTCCTGGCCAGCTCTTCTCTCCCTCTCCCCCTCCCCTTTCTCTGTGTGTCCTTCTCTGCACACTCTTTCCCTACCTCTACTCCTTTCTCAATACCCACTCCTCTGCCTGTAAATAAACTCTATTCTCTACTACACCTGTTGTATGGCTGGTACCTTTAGGGGAGGGACGCCTCAGCATGGGCCGGCTGAAGTTCCCCCTCCCACCCACTGGCACCATACTGAGCTCCACAAGATGTTTCCTTGGTTTTATAAAACACGTCAATTATATTGTTAATGTTCACTTGAAGAAATCTTGGGCTACCTTTTGCGATGAGATTAATTTTTGAAACTTGATGGTTATTAGGTGATATAAGAGGTATGGACCCGAGAGCTCAGCAGATAAGGTACTTTGCTGTCAAGCCAGACAACCTAAGTTTCACACCAGGGACCAACTCTCCAGAATTATGCCATCTCAGGAAAATAGAAATAATACTGTCTTTGCCGCGCAGTGGTGGCGCACGCTTTTAATCCCAGCACTTGGGAGGCAGAGGCAGGAGGATTTCTGAGTTCGAGGACAGCCTGGTCTACAGAGTGAGTTCCAGGACAGTCAGGGGTACACAGAGAAACCTTGTCTCGGAAAAAAAAAAAAAAACAAAAAACAAACTGTCTTTATGGAAACTATGACCAAATTGACCAAATTAAAGCTAAATCTTGGAGTAGAAGAAATCCCGCATTCCTGTGTTGGTTATTATTTTCATGGCTGTGACAAGTAAGTTCCCGAAAGAATCAAGAAGGGTTGATTTTGCCTTATGGTTTAGAAATTTTGGTATATAGTTGCTCAGTCCCATCGCTGTGGGCCTATGGTGAGGTGGTGGTTCATCAGGATGGAGAGTCAAGCTACTCATTTTATGACAGTCATGAAACAAAGTGACAGGAAGCAGCCAGGACAAAATAGAGGTCTGAATACACTCTCTCAGTGGCCTACTTCCTCCAGCAAGGCCCTGCTTCCTAAAGGTTTCCACAGCCTCCCCAAAGAGTGCCACCAGGGGCTGCAGAGGTAACCCAGTGTGTAGAGGAGCTGGAAGCCCTAGGGGTCAACACACAGCACTGCCCAAAATGAGATCATAGAAACACAGAGGGCAAAACAGTACCACCAACTGGGCAGGAGACTTCAACCCCATGCCTAGAAAGGGCATTTCAAATCCAGAGCAAAGCAGCTTCTGGCCTCACTCCCCAGTAACAGAGGAGTGGGAGCCACTATTTCCAAATCTCTTTCATTGTGCGTCTCCTTCTGCTCAGTGGTTTCTGTTACTATTCCAACGCTGTGTATATTATCTTAAAGTTGGTGGAAGTTGTGAGGCACCTTGCCTTGTCATGTTTTGTAATAGTTACATTAGCATCGTGAACCAAGTATGATGAGGAAGAGTGTAAAACATGCTGAGCTTGGGCTGGAGGCAGAGTTCAATTGACAGAATGTTGCTTTTAGTGGGCTTGGATTTTCAAAAACAAAGACTGGAATATTAGAATTATTGGGCAATACCAGCAGCAAGTGTTGGGTGGCAACTCGGCAGGTGGCATGTGTGTTCTTACTGGAGAACCACAGCGATTCATTTTGGCTGCTTATATAACTGCCTTTTTACAATCAGTCCTTTATATTTTGAGGTTTAACCAACCACAGATCAGACACATTTAGAAAAAAAATATATCTGTGTGAAACAGGTAACAAGCATTTTCTTCTCACTATTCCCCGAACAATGCAGGATAACAGCCACTTGCCCAGTACTGACTGCACTAAGTTGCACGCATACAGCATGGCACTCTGAGTAACCTCAGGTTCTGCCATGCTTGGGGATGCTGAGGGGCTGCATTTACTCATTTGTTCAAATGTCACTGCCTTTAGGCCTACCTTTCAGTCATCATTTTCTCTTCTTTTTTGCTTTTAGACATGTGCTTATGTGCTGGGCTGATAGACTGAATATAAGTACCCTTGACCCAGATGGCACTAGGATTGCTTTTAAATCTTGTATCATGGGGGCCAGTGAGATGTTTCAGTGGGGAAAGACTTGAATCTGAACTCTAGAACTCAGGGAGGATTGACTCTATAACATTGTCCTCTAACCTCGACACACACACACACACACACACACACACACACACACACACAGATTCTACATGCCTTGTGTAAGGCTTCTGTATATTTTTGAAAAAATATGAAAACAGACTTTCCCTAAAATCCCAACTGCTCATGCCATTGAGAGTTTCCTTCTTAAAAGCCTTGCTTCTTTCCCACACTAGTGGCTTTCTAGTCTGCCTCACCTTTTGAGCAATGGCAGATAATGAGTATCTTGAAAGGCAAGGGCAGAAGTCCAGAGATTGACTAACTCCTTAAATTTCTTTTTTTTTTTTTTTTTTTTTTTCTTATTTTTGAGACAGGGTTTCTCTGTGTAGCCCTGGCTGTCCTGGAACTCACTCTGTAGATCAGACTGGCCTCGAACTCAGAAATCCACCTGCCTCTGCCTCCTAAGTGCTTGGATTATAGGTGTATGCCACCACCGCCTGGCCTCCTGAAATTTCTAATGCAATGTTTTTTGTCCTGTGGGTGACAGCTCTGACAGAAGCAAATGGATCTGGAAAATACAGAGAACTTCAGGTGAGAGAGGAGACAACATGAAGTGATAGAGAATGGGTAAACCTGAAAATAAAACCTGGGATCTGTTGTGGTTTGGGTATAAAATGATGCAGTATAGAAGATACTGGCTAATCAAGTAGTACAAGTTCTACTTGAACTCACTGGGAATCTGACTGTGGAAACAAGGTCCCCATTTCCATTTCAGACCTTAAAGTGTCCTTCAAGTCCCCATCCAGGCATGAGCTGGGCCCTTAAGTCTGCAAATACATTTCCCATGATATAAAAACACCTGCAGTAGCCGGGCAGTGGTGGCGCACACCTTTAATCCCAACACTTAGGAGGCAAAGGCAGGAGGATTTCTGAGTTCGAGGCCAGTCTGGTCTACAGAGTGAGTTCCAGGACAGTCAGAGCTATACAGAGAAACCCTGTCTCCAAAAATGCCTGGGGAAGAGAAGCTAGAAGTTTAGTCATGGGAAAGTCATCTAGAGAAAAGGCTTATCTGCTATTTCTTTTCTTTTCTTTTCTTTTCTTTTTTTTTTCAAGACAGGGTTTCTCTGTATTGTCCTGGCTGTCCTGGTACTCACTCTTATTTTTTTTTTTTTTTAAACTTTGGCTAGTTATATACTTAATAAATTCACTCATTCAGTCTATATGGTTACTATAGATCATTCTCCAGATCACAGAACAAATGTTTCCTGTGTCCTCACCGTTCCTCAAAGGCTGTTGAACACTTAGAGAGGTGGAGCCTTGCTGGAGAAGGTGGATTAATAAGTGAGCCCTGCCCTACTTCCTACCCAGTCTCTCCTTCCTGCTCCATCAAGATGTGAAGGAGCGAGGAGTTCCAGCTGCGCTCTTGCCAACACGGGCCATTTGGCTGTGCCTTTCCTTACTTGAGAACCAGTCTTTTAAGCCTTTTAAGCCAGTAGCTTTCAACTTGTGCATCTCAACCCCTCTAAGGGTCCAATGACCCTTTTCACAGGGGCTACCTAAAACCATCGAAAAGTTTACATTCTCAGGGTCAGCACACCCTGAGAAACTGTATTAAAAGGTCTAAAAAGGTGGAACCATCAGGAAGGTTGAGGAACACTGCTCTAAGCTGAAATAAATCCTTCCTCACTTAAACTACTCCTTTTCAACTGGACAATGGTAATGAACGCCTTTAGTCTCCATGTTCTGGAAGCAGAGACGGGCAGACTCTTGAGTCTGAGGGCAGCTTGGTCTACAGATCAAATTCTAGTACAGCCAGGGCTACACGCAGAGAAACCTTGTTTGTTTCTCTTGAAAAACAAAAACAAAAACAAAACAAGTCTGTTGTCAAGTACTTGGTCACAGCAACAAGAAATTAACTAAAATCACTTAAGGTGGTCCATGTGGGAGGAGGAGGCAGGACCAGGCAACTACACATGAAGTTTGAGGGCAGCCCTTAATGAATGGGATCTTTTCACAGAATAAACAAAAAGACAGGCAAGAT
>JADRCD010196710.1:0-18454 GCA_019843815.1 Montemys delectorum | reverse complement strand
CCACCTTACCGTCCCTTCAGCTTTCCTTTTCTCATGGGCCACAGCCCTGTTTCCTGGTATACACTGTCTGAAAACTGTCATTGCATATATTTGGCCTGGTTTTATAATTGTTTACAGCAAAGGGGAAATTCCTTTGGCTGTTAATCTTTCATGCACAGATGTGAATTGCTCAAGTCTAAACAGTGTATATACACTGTCGCTGCCTCCCTGACAACCTCTGCGACAACATTATGTAATTTCTCATAATTCAAGTGAATATTCTTTCTCGTTACAACAATAAGAACCAGTATGTTCTCCCCCACCCAAAAGACTCCAAAAAACAATCAAACATACAAAAAACCAAGTAAATAGTCTTGCAATTACGTCTGTCAGAACAAGGGATGGGTCAGCAAATGAGGCATCTGTGTAAATGCTAGCTAAAATGTTACATTCCGATATGGCTGTCCACTCCAAAGGAAGATGTGAGAAGCTAATTAAGGAGACATTTGTAACCTTGGGGCTTCTATGTCTTGACTCTTGGGAGTGGGGGATGTACCTATAACAGCAAAGTGATGGATGAACAAATTTAACCATTATATTAAGATTAAGAGAGCCAGAAGTGCAATGTAGGAGTCACTGCTCTCTTGTTCTGTCTCCTCTGCATTATCTCTTTAAGCTTCTGAAGCAGAATGGCTGCCAGAGAGCCTTTGTAGGCAGGACTCAGAGCCACCCCACAGAGCTAAGCAGCAGAGAATCACACCATAGCTGGGGTTCTGCTTGAAGTAAAACCAAACCTAGAATGGGCTGGGGAAAGCATTCCATCTGTCTCTGGGGAAGAAAACCAGACTCATATTTGAAGAGAATAAAGGGTTGGTCAAGCAGGGTCTAAGCCACAGCCCTGGCCAACAACCTTGTTCTTTAATGGCTTGCTTTACAGGGAGCGCCCTGATGTGAAACCTTTTTAAAATAATACCAACAAGCTCGAAGCTTGTTAGTCTTTTCCTTAAATAATTTTTCCTAGAAAACCTATGTGGTTTTCTAGGAAACCTCTTATCTGATATAGCCACTCTGAGGTCAGGCCAGTCAAGTAGGGAGGGGGCCCAGGACAGCAGCTGAGCCCATAGTTTTCCGTTTTTCTTCTTTAATGCCAGGATCAAACCCAGCACTCTGCATATGTTAGGTAAGTACTCTACCACTGAGCTGTGCTCCCAGCCTGGTCCCACAGTTCTTAGAACATAAATAAGCTGTGCCTTGATCATCAACCTTTGAAATACAAAGTAAAGAGAGTAATATACATATTATTTACATAAAATTACAGAGAGAATAAATGTCATAAACTGTGAGGTTACGGAAATAATATACGTATCTGAACAAAATATATTTTAAAAAATTATTTTTTGAGTTAGCAAGATGGCTTGGCGGGGAAAGGGTGCTTGCTATCAAAGCTGTTCCTCAGAGTGCTGGGGATTCACATGATGGAAAGAGAAAATCAACTTCTGAAAGCTGACCTTTGACTTCCATAATGTCCCATGGAACATAGCCACGAGATAAATAAATCAAATGTAATAAAAAAAAATTTAAAATCTGATTTTAGCTATGTCCACTGCTTTTCCTGAGATGTGGCCTGGGAGTCTGGGCAACAGCTGTCTGTCTCCTCTTCCCCAGAGGAACCCCAACCCCAGCCAGGATCTGCTATCTGGCATTATTAGGACCTGCGATAAAGATAACGTTACATGTTACAGAAGAACTTCACCGGAAGAAGCCACAGATGTCTCCTCTTGAAGTACTTGGAAACATCTCGACACAATGACCGTTCTCAACTGCTGCTCTCTGAGATATGAGACAACAAGGTGTCACCTTTGTTGTCTGTATGACACTCTCTGTGACTTTTAATGGAGTGTGTCTGGATCTAATACAGAGTCTCACTGGCCCAGGCATTATGAAAGGGATACAACTCCCTGGATGCCATGCAGCCCAATGGCTGGGTTTGTGTGTTTTGGAATTGAATGACTTGATTCAAATCCTACACTCTGATTTCCTAGCTCACCATGCAACCGACTTATACCCAAAGCCCCAGTTTCTTCAACCGTAGGATCCACATTAAAAACTGAGATGGTAAACCCGGTGCATGTATGTAAGGCGCTCGGAAGCTGAGGACATAGCTCAGTAACAGAGCAATCGGCACGATTCCTGCCCAGCAAATGCTCGTTACACACTCATTACTAACTATTCCTTCTAATTGCATCTTTAACTAGGAATCTCACACAATCCACACAAAACTCCAGAACATCAAATGTGTGTTGCCTTCATTTGCTGGTTTCAACACTCACTCAGTGGGCAGATGTGGGCAGATGGCTGGTGCCGGGTGGGGCTCTGTGATGTGTTGGATGCTTTAGTTACCTACGGAAATCTTCTTAGAACCCTCTTTACTACGGACTGCGGCTCAGTGCTCAGGCCAATGGCTCCATCTCATTGGCTATCTTACCACTTAATGTACGGGCTTGGCCCTGTGTGTAGCAAAGAGAAGATGCATGCTTGTGTGAAGTGTATAGATGAGCAAAGGCTGAGTGAGTGACACAGCCCCACTCAGATGAATTCCCTGAGCTCACACACTTGAGTGAATCAGTCACACTCCCACAACAGGAATGGAAGTGGGAGGGAATCTCAGGCAGTGGGATGGCAGTTAGTAAAATATTCCAAACTGCCTTACAATGATGGCATATAATTCAGCAATAGCGAAAAGAATGTGTAGTGAAACTTGACACTTGTAGAGGACCTCTTTTTAAAAAATGATCTTATTTAGTTTTATTTTATATGCATTAGTGTTTTGCCTGCATATATGTCTGTATGAGGTCATGGGGTATCCTGGAACTGAAGTTACAGACAGTTGCAAACTACCATGTGGCTGTTGCGAACTGAAGCAGGTCCCCCCCTAGAAGATATCTTACGGACATTTTTACTACTTGTAGAAGAGGAAGCTCAAGTTGATTTTATATGAATTCTACAGAAAGAAAGGACCATGCCCTCACAGCCTTACCTCATACCCACAACTGTCCCAAGATGGAGCAATGTCAAGGTCAACTTCTCCAGCACAGCCTAATCTTCAAGCATAGCAAGCTGACCTAATGACTCAATGATACCTTCCTCTATTCAGCTCTGTCACAAGGCTTTCCACAGGGCACTGGGAATAGACAGGCAGAGGATGCTCTGATGAGCAGAGACAACAATGGAGTCTGTTTCCTACTGGTGAAGGGAAGTTGCCTGCCAACCCACTCCAACATGAGTGTGGCTTACCCACAGTGTTGGACATCTCTCTGCACAAAGGACGGGAGAGATGGGCCCTGCCTCCCATGTTACTTGTATGTGGGGGGTTGGTTTTGTTTGTTTTGTTTTTGTTTTTGGAGGGAGAGGAAAGGAAGACATAAAAGAATAGAAAACTTGATCTATTCTGGCTCCACTTCTTTTCAACTTGCTTCTAATTGATCTCGAGCCTGTTTTGGATTCAAGAGCTGTGTTATTTTCTTCTACAGGGAGCACAAAGTTCAGCAGTCTTATTACAATATATATAGTTTTTAAATTGGTCTTTGCCTCCAGTTGCTGGCACTGAACTCCTAAGGACCTTGGGATTTCCTGAGTGATAAGCGTATCTGTTGTTATTATAAGCGTATCTGTTGTTTTTCATAACAAGCCTCATTCCATAGCACTTGAATTTACAACAGGCAGAATGGGGTCCTATACACAGCTTTCAAATGCAGCTGGTCAGAGACCAAAGGACTGTAGGCTTGGAGTGTGGAGACTCACCCAGTGACCTCCAGGAAAAGGGTGGTGGTGGTTAGAGATTATGTTCTGTAACAAGCATTCAGTGATAAGATTTGGTGAGTTTCAGGGTTAGTGAACAGACCCAGGTACAGGGAGGACGGTGCATCAGGAAAAACATGGACATCTGGCTCACCTCCAGATATTGGTCTACACGTCACTTTTCCCCTAGCTATTCCTAAATTTTATCCTTGCTCAAAAATTGATAAGTTTAAGCACAAAGTTTTCCTGGATCCTGTGATTTAGTCTAACAAATTATCGAATGCAAGTAGGTGGTCATGGAAACCATGGAAGAAGTGCCAACCTGTGATCAACATGTGAAGTGGGGGAGGCCTGAGGGTCTGCACCCTTCTCCTATGGAATCAGATGCTCACTGCTGGCAGTGTCTTGAAGTGAACATGAGGAAGGAAATGATCAGTATGAAGAGGCCTTGCGTATCCAGTGCTGCAACCGGGGTTTCAGGGCAAAGTCTTGGCTTAGGGAGTCTCAGAGACCAGACTGGTCAAGTAAAGAGAGGAGTAATGGTGATGGTGAAAAATAGGGAAAGGAGATGGAGTGATATGGCACACGCTATGGCACACTGGTACCAGGAATTGCATAGTGGGGCCTAGTGACTCAAGTCTATCTTCAAGGAACTGTCATGAGATTTGGGCTGGAATAGTCAGAACTGGGGCAGGGGCAAGAACTATGCATAGCCACCAGTCTTAGTCATAGCAGTCCTCCCTACCCTGGGTCTTCAGTGCAGCTGGGAGAAATCCTTATGGCTGGAGGAGAGGGAGTGACCCTGCTCCAGGATGTGGCCTCACCACTACGGACAATTTCCCTCACTTTGAGGAGTGGTCCATCTGCTACCTCATGCTTGCAGGGGTCAGGGCAAGTAGGACTGGTTCCTTGTCAGAAAGGTGTTTATCAGTATGACCTGCCATTCCTAGAATCCAAGGTGACTGTAGGTTTAGGACAGTAACTGGAGAACTTCAGGTGGCATTTAGGGGACTGAAACAAGACACTGTAAGAACTGCTGATGAGTTAAAGAGATGCAGAGCAAAGGCAAAGATGCCTAGCTTCTGTCCTCTTTTCAGTTACTTTGCTGGCCTAGGGGAAGAGTCAGTGCTTTGTAGCTAAGGCAGTTTCGAAGTGCATATTATAGTATTCACTATGAATGCAGGACCTCTAACTAGGAATGGACCCAGACAAGATAAACTTTCAAGCTGACATTGAGCAAGAAGGGGAGGGAGTTTCATTTAAAATATCCTAAGCTCAATGCTGGGTGTGGTGTCACATGCCTTTAATTCAGCACCACTCTGGAGGCAGAGAGAGGTGACTTTCTGCGAGTTCAGGGCCCAACTGCTCTACATAGCTAGTTCCAGGGCAGTGAGGGTCACTTAGAGAGACTCAGTCTCAATAAAATAAATAATCCTAAAGCCAAAGTTGTTCTATTACTTGTTAACTACACAGATGAAATTAAGCTAGTTTAATGCCTGGGCATACCATTCATGGAGCAGTCACCTTGGAGACAAAACCAGGAGGCACTGCCGAACTCCGGCAGCTGTGTCACCGAGGTCAATTCCATTGAGACTGTCACTGCGCCAATCTGTTAAATGGAACCGTTGGCCATGGTGGCCTACTTTTATCTCTGATTCAGAAGGCTCCTCCAACCCTGTACATTGAAAAAGCTTTGGCCTTATTTTGCTGTATCTCAGCCACTTCAAAATAAAGCCTTAAGTTCACTAGAACTAATTATCAAAAAAAAAAAAAAAAAAAAAAAAACCAGGAAGACTGCTGGAAAAACATAGTCTATTCTTCCCTAAATTATAAAATGCACACCTGAGGTCAGCAGGCTCATGTGCAGTAACCTTGAATTCAGAGAATCGCTCCCAGTGTGAAAACATAGTAGGTGCTATTGCTTCCACAAGCATACACAATCCTCGTGAGTCTGCAGGAGGAGATGCCACAGAACTTCATGCTGAGATCTCTCTTCCCCTCAGTAATGTTCCTGGAAAGCTGGAACGTCACCTGACCCTTGAGGAGATGGCCTAAGGTTAGGGACCTCCTATAAGAGACCTTCCCAGACAAAGGACCACAGCAACAGAGATCAGAGGAAAGGCATAGAGGATGTAGGGAAACGTGGGTGTGTGCTGGGAAGAGTGTGGTGGGTGAACCAAAACAGGACAACAAACTTCAAGTCTGTCCGGTGAGGCTTCTACTTAGACAGGTATGAAAACTGGGCTGGGGATACAGGTGGGAGGCTCACCTAGCATGGACGAAGCCCCGGGTTCAAGCCCTCGTACCATGTAAACTGGATATGGTGAATATATTTGAAGTCCCAGCACTCTGGAGCTAGAAGGAAGAGAATCAGAAGATCAAGGACACCCTGAGTTACATAGCAGGTTTGAGGCCAGCCTGATTATGTGAGACTCTGCATCAAAAACAATGTCAACTAAGGGACTAAGTTGCCAACCAAAGGGCATACATAGAGGGAGTCACGGCTCCTGATACATACAGTGGACGGCCTTATTTGGCATCAATGCCAAAAAAAAAAAAAAAAAAAAAAAAGGGGGGAGGCTTGATGCCCCAGCGGGGGGGGATGCTGGAGGGGGGGGGGTTATTTAAAATGTAAATGAATAAAATGATAGAACATAACAAAGCAAAACAAAAAAACCCCACTGCATTTGAGTCCAGAGCAAGAGCCTTAGGCGCTAACACTGTACCCTCCTCCCTAGAGCTGACCCAGGAAGAGGTAACCTCATTGTGTCAGTGTGCATTTCCTTTGCTGTCAATTAAGGATGCTCTGCAGGGCTCAAAAACTCACAACAGGTATGTCATGTCAATAGAACTAAACCAGCAATTTATCACCCCACCCCAAGTTTAGCTTTTAGCTTCTGATAGCTTTGGGCCAGGAAGGAGCACTCTCTCCCGTGCGTTTGTCCTTTAGCTTTGCGGCCAGTTCTAAGTCCCCGTCACTGGTTCACATTTAGCATCATACTACAAGTTCCCAGCTGCCCTATTAGTTTACGTTGAACTACACAATGACAGACAGTTTAAGGACTGCACTATGAGAAGTTAAGGCTTTGAAAATATTTAGCTGCTTCCCCAAGAAGTTCCCAATCCCCAACTCCCTGCTTAATCCAATAGTAACTGATCTGCTTATATATTTGGGTCTGTGCAGGCCCATCAAGGTCAGCTCTGTATACCACTGGAAAAGCTGAGTAGAATCCGTGATGTTTCTACAATAGTATTTAGGGTCTGCATGCCATTATCCACGTTCCTGGCTCTACCCAATGGTAATTATTATTTTATCTCTTTGTCCATCTTTTTGATTGATTGACCCTTACATTTTATATATCCTTCTAAGCTGCCTTTTATACTTTCTGCATGATGATCATGCATAAATACAAAACATAAAAATGTTACCAGAGACTTGATTTAGACCCACATCCATGATGTGATTTCAAAGATGCAATAGGCAGACTCTGGGGCACTTTATCTACACAATGTAGCACACCGGACTAAAAAAACGCTAACACTTCCAAGTACAATTAATGAGCACTGTTCCTCATTAGATTTTGGTGCTCCTAGAAACAGCATTTAAGAATGTATGGGGGGGGGGGGGGGCTGGCGAGATTGCTCAGTGGTTAAGAGCACTGACTGCTCTTCCAAAGGTCCTGAGTTCAAATCCCAGCAACCACATGGTGGCTCACAACCATCTGTAATAAGATCTGACTCCCTCGTCTGGAGTGTCTGAAGACATCTACGGTGTACTTACATATCATAAATAAATAAATCAAAAAAAGAACAAAAAGAACGTATGAGGATGCACCGTGTTGATATAATCCAACACTAAATGTGAGAAGCATTCCCTTCCTCCAGGGCCCTAGAGCCCCCTAAAGAAGAAAGCCTACAGCGGGCTGAGAAACTTAGGGAAAGTTCTCTTTCATTATTGACACTTTTTTTTTTCACTTACCTAGATTTATTCATTTCCTGAGAGTATGGGAGCATGACTGGACAAATCAGAGAAAGGCTAAACTGTGTATGCAGAATCCCATAGCTAACAGCTACCTCAAGGAAAAGAGGGGCACAGAGCTGGCGCATCCCAAGCAGCAGCCCCGAGATGATTGGCATTCAGCTGCACACTCGGGGACTTA
Source organism: Montemys delectorum (assembly GCA_019843815.1). Lineage (NCBI taxonomy): Eukaryota > Metazoa > Chordata > Mammalia > Rodentia > Muridae > Montemys > Montemys delectorum. The sequence continues at coordinate 10,517 of JADRCD010196710.1, read as the reverse complement.
GTGCTATGCTGATCTTTTATGTGCACTTTTCAGGGCTAGAGAGGAGGCTTGACATCCAAGAGCACACGAGACTCCTGTTCAAGAACCGAGTTTAGTCCTCGAAACCCATGTCAGGTAGTGCACAGCTGCTAAAAATCCACCCCCCAGGGGATCAGGTGCCCTCTTCTGGCTTCTGCAGGCACCAGAATTCACATGCATATACCTACACGGAGACATACACAAAGGTTTTTTTGTTTTTTGTTTTTTTTAAATTGTACTATTACTGTTTTACCTGGAAGAAAATAGTTTTCAAACTTATAGGTAAACTTAGGTTTTCGAAAGCTGTTTAACACATTTTGAATGTATCTCGGATGCACAGGTTTTGTTTTAAGCCTGTCTAGGCTTTCTTTCCTGCCATTAGGGAACTAATAGGATCTTCCCCCTCCCCATTAAGAGCTCGTGGCAGGGAGATGACCAGTTTTCCCCTCTCAATAAGAGATGACAACTTCTGTTTTACTATCTTTATAAGGGAAAACTATTTTCTCAAAGACAGTATGTATGCACTCCTATACTGTTTTAGCTGCAGATTAAATACTTATGTATTTTGGACTCTATCATTTCAATTACAAATAATAAAATTGCTGTGCAGATTTCTGATGAAATTCACACAACCTAAAGTTTCACTTCTAGAAAACACAACTAATAAAAATATTCTCAGAACTCTCATCTTTTGGCTCCAATAACATTAGCTTAACCCCCAATAGATAGCCATCCTCTTAAGCAAGTTGTGTACATACCGTGATGGAACGTCTGCTCCTAGTGGGAGAGGGGGATGAAATTCAAGTTGCATCCAAGAAATGTCTGAGAAGAGTCATTGAGATGTGTAAGACACACTGTACCTAACATGTACTCTAAGGCTTGCTCCTGTGAGGCCTGTCCTTGAGCTTGGCTTTTCAGGAAGCTCATTTGCAGGCACAGTGGCCTGGAGCTTTCACAGTTTGCCGACTGGAACTCTTAGCGTTCTCCTTTAAAAATGCTCTTAAGCCAGAAACTGAAATGTGAATCTATTTTTCAACTCCCAAGTTGCTCCTTAGTCAATACAGCATTAAACAGTTCTGAACAAAGGGTTCCCCAGGCTGGCTGTGGTTCAGGTCAGTCTTACAGTTATTAACGGGAAATAAGTTATCCTCAAAAGAAAAGAATCATGTCTGTACTGAGCTGGAAAAAGATCTACTTCCCTCCCTCATGCTGAATTATGTATTAAATCAGTTTATATTTTATTTTGGACCATTAATCTGTAATTCAGCATAGCTATTAAAACCAATGAAAGTTTCAGTCTCTCTTGTATCAAGTTGTTTACCAGAAAAATAATTCACTCAGTGGAAGATGTAAAATACAGTTTCCCCGTGTGATTGCTCACAAATGGATACACAATGTACTCTTGGCAAAATCTACTAGATTGTAGCAATGTATCTGTTGACAATGAAAGCAAATGTATTGATACAAAGCAATTTACCTATCTCCAAATGCATAGCTAGTCTCTTCCTCCTGCTGCTTTTCACAAGTTAAGAAATCATTCTACAACTAGTGGTTTTTAACATTTGACAAATATTTTAAACACACACATGCAAAGGTTTGACAGAATATCCTCTTAACATACTACAATTCACAAATAAAATTTCAGACCAAGATTAGAACCCATAAGCATTAAGCATCCAATGACGTCTATTTTCGAGTCCGCTTAGATGCGCGGCAAGGGCTCCCACTGAGCCTCTGTAAGTGAACTTTGCCTATAACCACAGGTGACAAGAGGTATGCCGGTCGGGCTTCATCTGTCCTTACCAGAGCTGACTGCCATCAAACTGCCATCCAAACACGCCTGGGGGAGACAGTCCCTCTGCAATCTTTTCAACAGACTCCCTGTTGGAGCATCCGCTGCGTCTGTAGAACATTCTGACCCAGAGTGAGCCACGCAGCAAATACTAACACCGACTGTACCTCCAGACAGAAAAAACCAGGACTCAACCTTCCAGACACTTGTGGGAATAGAAGAGTATGTCTGTGGGAACAGAATCCAAGAGTCCAATGGCTTTGTACGCTCAAGTATTTCTTTATAGTCCATGTAATGGCTTTTCCGTTCTTGGTGTTTTAGAACACATTTCTGAGCCATGATTTGGAAAGGGGGGAAATCCCCCCCACCTTCCTCCTGTCTGCTCCTCCGTCATCCCCTCACCCTCCTCCTGTCTGTTCCTCTGTCATCCCCTCACACTCCTCCTGTCTGCTCCTCAATCATCCCCTCACCCTCCTCCTGTCTGCTCCTCCATCATCCCCCTCACACTCCTCCTGTCTGCTCCTCAGTCATTCCGTGGAGTACCCTTGAATCCTAGCACCACAGTCGAGTTACTTATCGCTGATTTTCTTTATTATTTTCTGGTTTTCTTTGCTTAGGGAAACATCATTCTTCAGCTACTGAACCCAGACATCTTTCCTTTGGATTCTCTTTCGTTTCATTTTTCCCAGAGACAAATTGACTCTATCACCACCCGAGGACAGCCTGGCAGTGTAACTGCTCCAGGTAAGACACGTTAGCCAACACACAAGAGCTTCTACCTCTTAGACTGTAACTACATCCTTCTACTGCTATCTTTGGTAAGTTCACAACACCTTCCAATGAGTCAGGCCTGGCAGCACCGGAGGAAGGCAAGTTCAAGGCCTTTCTATGCTACAGGGTGAGTTCACAGTGAGACTGGGCAAAAGAGTAAGACTGTAGGACTCTGTTAAAGAATGTTAAATGAGTGCTGGGGTTCTAGCTCAGTGATAGAGTGCTTGCTTCGCATAATCAAGACCCTGGGTTCTACTATTGGCACTAGAAAAAAAAGCACCTTACAGTAACCAGTTAGAAGCAGATGTTCTGATTCACTTGCAAAGTTAATGAGGATAAGCCAGACCACCATTATCAGTCACCAACGCTATGCCCTTGCTGTGGTACTCTTCCCACTTCCCTTTCCTACGTGGAGGCTACTAGGTTCTGGGCCAGGCCAATCTAATGCCTACTGGTGTTCTTCTGAGAGCAAATATGCTAGCAGTCTCCTTCAGTTTAGCTAGGTGGTCCAGAAAGATACAGTTCCGCTCTGAGGAGGGAGGGGTTAATTTGGCTTACATGTCTCCATCAGAGCCCATCACGAAGGAAAGTCAGAGCAGGAACCTGGAGGCAGGAGCTCAAGCAGAGACCATGGAGTAACGCTGCTCGCCGGCCGGCTTGCTCCTCCTCATGGATTGTCCAGCCTGCTGTTCTATATAAGTCAGGACCGCCAGCACGGAGTGGGAGGATCTTCCCACATGAATCGTTAATCAAGGAAATGTTCCACAGACACGCCCATAGACCAGTGAGATGGAGCCATTTCCCCAATTGAGGTTGCCTCTTTTCCCAATGATTCTAGTTTATGCCAAATGAACAACAACAACAACAACAACAACTAACAATAACAACAGCAAACAACTAACTAGCATAGGAAGATTGCTTCATCCTTAGGTCTAAATCCATTAAACTGCGTGCGTGCATGCGTGCGTGCGTGCGTGTGTGTGCGTGCGTGTGTGTTGTATTAGGGGTACTATGCCATCTGCTAAGCATACCACTGAACCACAAAGCCACGTCTCAAATATCATGCTTACAAGTCGGGTCATTATACTCAATCTCCATTTTTAAATTTATAATCTCAATTATCCTTTTCAAGTCATCAAAATAAACTACGAGGTTCCAGGACCTAGGAAGGCAAACTCAAACACCGTGAAATCGTTACCAAGTTCACAGAAAGACCAACAGAGCAGCTACCTGGCATTTATCAACACTCATTAAGAATACACAGAACACAATAAACTTTATATGTTCAGATTTACTTTTTTATAAGCTGACAAGTAGAAATTACATTTATGGGCAATGACATGTATATATATACACGTACATGCACACACATGCATTTGTGTATATATGTAGTATGCATAAATATATATACATATATATATATATATATATATATATACATGTATACATACAAAAATGCATTATGGAGTGGCTAAACCAAGCTAATTGACATGTGTCATCTTATATTCTTGCCATTTATTTGTAGCAAGTAGACTTAAAAATGTACTCTTAGCAGTTTCTATTAAGTATCCAGTGCACTGCCCTGGAAAGAAAGCTACAAATATTCATAAAGAACCAGTTGGAAAACATTCTTATGATAATGTTTTTTCTTCAACCCCCACAAAACTGAAAATAATATGCTAAATTTCAATGAAAGTCTATAGATAAAAAGAGACTCATTAAACCATTTTTAATAAAAGTTAAGGCAAATCTTCATTTGAAACATAACTACAAACACACTGTCTATCTTTAAGGGTTTACACCCTTGATGAGCTTTTCTATGGCTGTATCCACTTCTTAGATACTTAGACTTTTCTCTACACACATGCTTCCCCCGCCCCCCCCCCCCCCAGGTGTTATGGGCAAGCCGCTTTCTTGTATTTTTCCCCCCAAGCAAAATCCTCCTGTTGTGGGTAGACTTTCCACTGTTCCCTATTAAATCTCTGGGCTTAGTTTTAATTACTAATTTAAGAAAGATGGACTCTTTAAGGTTTAATACGTTTTGCCCCTTCTCTTGACCACATAGAATAAAACCTTAGTATGCTTGAACAATTTCTTAGCAACCGAGAGCTGGACTGGCCCACAATAGTTGATTCATTGATTCAGCCTGACTGTGCAGGAATGTCTGCCAAGCAGTCTGAATAAACTCACATTGCTAGACGCTATGGTAAAACATATCCTGACCTCTTTTAAAACCCTATCAGGGTGCAAAGCTAGGCTCCCAGCTCTCCAGCAATTCTCTGGCATCTGGAAAGATGCTTAGATTATAAACACTGCTTTCACAGCAAATGATAGACTTTCATAGATGGCTGTTTCCACCTAATTAGACAACAGCAGCCATAAATGAACGCTTTCCAAGGGCACCACTGTGCTTTTAGGCAATAAAAACAATGTTGTTTATTCCATTTAAATCTGAAAGGAGGCTTTTTGAAATAAAAATCTCAAAGGACCGATTGTGAGGGGTTTTTGGTTTGATTGTTTTGTCTTTAAAATATTGACTCAGGGATTTTCTAAGACTAACTTAAATAATAATTTGCACATTTAAAATTGATAAACATTATGTAAGGTGCACATAGTGTTTTTAATGTGTCTATATACAGACAGTATACCAGGGCATCCCATATCATATTTATATATGACTTAGAAGAGATCAGTCACTTTCTTTACATGTGTCTCCTGCCTCCCCTGGCATCCTTTTACTGGCAAGTCTTACATATTCACTTTCAGAAATTGAAATACCAGACACATGAGATTTTAAACCGTTAGCTTAAAGTCATAGCTGTCCTAAGATAGGACCAGGTTGCAATATGATTTTTTTTTTTACTAGTTTAAAATAGGGTATTAGACACATGGCTTTTCAATACTGTTCACAACTTTAACAGCTAGAAATTTTTTTAAAAAATCATTGTGATTCCTAATCCTTCTTCCCCAGTGTTAGACAAAGGCATCCTCCTTCCTCTGCCCTTGATAAGCGCGTGCCCTGAAGAAACGTTTTCTGGCTTGAAAGGGCCTTGTTTTAGTCTGCTCTGCAGATAATGAAGGGCCTTTAACTTTTTATCCACTTACATCCTGATAATTCTATGTATCCACTAGCAGTGGGAGCAACGAGCAGGCTTGTTACACTGGATAAGCAGGCAGGTGGACAGGAAGAAGTGGAGAGCTGCAGGACACCTTCATTACATCCTTGAGTCCAGCATCTCCATCTTCCAGACAACAAGAAAGGGAATGTCCAAAGGCAAAAGATCAGATGGCTCTTCAGCCCAAACAAATAACCTTCATTATTTTTCCTTAAATGGGACAAACTACAGTCACTCCACTCTGGCGTTCACAGCCTCCCTTCCCAGTGTGTCTCCTTCAACTTTGAGTGCCAGTTACATCAAATGTCTTCCTTCTCAGTGGAGATTCTGCATACTTCCCTTGTTTTCCCAATACTGATGAAAACAGCTTCACCACTCTCCAAGTGGGCCTCCTACTCATGCTCACAGACCTAGTCAAACATGGCCTCCTCTGTGAGGGCTACCTCATCCCTCGGCAGGGACTCGGCTCTAACGCATGTGGCATTCACTTCTCCAGTAGCATCTCAAGCTGTTTGCCGTCATTTAGAAATACCCGTTTCTGTTGGCCCCAGCAACTTTGGGAACAGAAGTCAACAAAGAACATGGCCTCTGACGATGGGAGTGAGAAGGAAGACGATTCCTGTGGAAGAGTAGAGCCCCTGTCAAAGGGTCTAGACATTATGGCTTCCATTGTTCATCCATGGTCTGAGAGGTTTTGTGGGAACTTGGCGTATCCACAGATGCTCTTTACAGTTCCACCGAAGGGAAAGGACCTTGGGAAGGACCCTTAGAAGCCAGGCCTGGTTTCATCAATATTCTACCGCATTATTATAAAAATCACCCAGGGTGTGTGAAAACATTCAGCTACTGTCCTTCATGACGCCAGTTGGATATAGGCGCAGGAGTCTGAGAAATAGCAGTAAATTGTTATGAACTGACTGAACAAAGTAAGTGTCTGGAAAAATGGAAGTCAGCAGCTTAGAATCAGACTGAAAAGCCAAACCAGGATCTAAGGCTGAGTAACAAGCAAAAGAAGAATTCCTACCAGCCAGAGGCAGGAGACTTGCCTGAAGTAGGATGCTCCTTTGCCGGGCAAAGCTAATGGTGACTCAGACTGAGGAGTTGCTGTTTCTGTTGTGTGTGGTGCATTCTTCCACTAGATAGGAGGAGCTCATTTTTAAGGCCAGCCCTGTCAATTCTTTGTCTCTAGACCTCAGTGAATGACCAGCCATTGCACATCTGTCTAGATCCAGAAGCTAGAACAGCAGATGCTCAGTTCTGTTACATCTTAATAGCACAGAATATGTCTTTGAAAGCCAATTTGTAACATTTGTAAGCTTTTGTTTTAAGGTCTTGGGCAGACTAATTTACTATGAACTATCTTTGTAATTCAATTTGGTCAAGCAGCACAAGTTTTCTTGAGGGCGAAGTCCACTAGTCATACTACCTGTTGCAATATTATTTGTTATATGATACAAACAAACAGAGAAATAGCCTGCTGTTGGAGCCACTGGATTCTATCCAGTGGGGAGTTGATTACTTGTCTGATTAGACCCTCATGACAAATCACAATGGCTTCTCCAACCAGGTGTGGCACCCCTGGTTTGCAGCTCAACATGCGGGAAGTGGAGGCTGGAGAATCAGGGATTCAAGACCATCCTTGATTACAAAGCAGCTCTGAAGCCAGCCTGAGCTACAGGAGACCCTGTTTCAAAAAAGGCAAAACCAGAGCAATGAGTATAATGTTCCTCCACTCAGAGCAAAACAAGCTTCCCACCATGGCTGGTCTCTTATCATTATCATCCCTGCCCCTGGCTGGTTATTTCCTAGCAGAAAACTCTTGAGTATGTCCAGCAGGCGTTACAACTCAGTCGTTCCCGCCGCCCCACCCCCTAAGTCCTCTCTTCCTGCCTTCAACATGTTTGAGGACCTCCCTTGTCTCCATCCTAAGCAACAATGTTTCCTAGGCAACAATGAAACCTCTCAAGAAAAGTGGGAAGAGTATATACACAATGTTTCGATGAAAGGTTATTTTATTAGCTCGTCTGAGGAGTCGTGATATAACTAGAGTAAAATATAAAATAAAACCAGCACTGTGGATCACTGGGAGAAAGACTAAGGAAAGAAAGCAAGGCATAGGGACACTTGCAGTCTCAGACCTTGAGGGGCTAAGGGGGAAAGACTGAGCACAGGTCAAGGCTGATCTGGGGCTACACAGTGAGTCTGCCAAAACCAAAAAGGAATATTAAAATGAAAAAAATAAAACTGGAGATCTCATCTATAACCTCATATGGTAGAACCCAAGTGCCAGTTTATCGAGTTCCTTATCAAGTTGCCTTGAGTCCTAGCAGAATCAAGGATCTCATATATTTCTAACATTTGGCCCAACTCTGATGAGCGGGAGGAAAGGCAACTTCTTACAGTTTTACCATACAAGGACACTGTATCCCAGTCCCGTGAACCTGGGCCTTTGCACATATTTTCTGCAGCTGCTGATCTAGTTCTGAGCCAAAGTTGTGCTTTGAAAATTTGGATTCCTGTGTGTTGTGATAATAGGCCAGAGTTTGGAAGTGCCTTGGAAAATCTAACACTCTGGCAGTTTAACAAGGCTTCTGAAAAAACAATTTAACATCTGGACTCAAGTGTTCTGTGGAAGTCCAAGACCAAAGGAGCAAGGAATGTTTCTTTCAGTAAAAGTTAAAATTTAGCACTTCCCTCTCTCCCATCAAATAAATGGATTTCTTTGATAAAGCCACAGGGGGTGTGTGGTTATAATGAGTAGATGACAAGGACACTGTGGGGTAGAGAACGGGCCTTCTGAACAGGCATCGCTGATCGTATTTCCTAAATATGCTTCTTCTGACTTCAGCGTTACCCTCTTCCAAAACTCAACTCTGACAAGCAAACACCCAAGCAAAGCCTTCTTTCCTGAACCTTTCTAGAGAGAACGGAGCGAGAGCAAAGCTGGAGCAGCGTTTCTCCCACGAGCTTCTGGGGAAGGCTTGGGTTGGGACGGTTCTTCATCTCTCTGCCATCAACGCAAAAGCTAGGTTAATGAGAGAGGTGTGCGAACAAACCTCATCCATCCATGTTCTCTACAGCACAGGGGCCGTCAGGACAGAAGACCCAAAGAACCAGGGAGACCTTTTCTGTTTAGGTGGAGTGAGGTTAGACTGCTTTGTCAAAATGCCATTGGATGATGGCTGTGATGTTGGATGAAGAGGGACCCAGTGAGAGTTGTTTGTTCAGACTCTTCTTGGATTCTCTGAGTACCACTCCTTCTTCATGAGATGGAGAGAGAACCCCATGATGACAGTCTTTGAGGGTGGACGGAGCAAGGGATCATGCTAAGGTTTACTGCTTAATCTTGGGAATGAGTGGAGTTCCAGTTCCCATGACCCATGTAGAAAAAGAGAAATGCACTTTTTTTTTTTGTGACTCCCTTAGGGGAGAAGCAGGTTGGAACAGGAGGAAGGGGAAGGTTAGAGACTTCATCTCAGAGGCCTCCCAATATCCTTTGGTTCAAAGCGTTCAGCATACCAGGTCTCATATGCTAATGCACTGTTTGCTGAATCCCAATTTGAACCCCCAATGGCTGAATAGGTGCACTTATTAACCTCTAAACATCCACAGCAACACAAATCAAATACAAAAAGTGGGTTTTTTTTAACCCAAATGTTTACTAACTTTCTATAAAATTTTATGCATTAAAATGTATACCTTAGATAATAACAGAAAATTATTTAACATCTGTCAGGCTCTGTAAGTTTAACTTTGAAAATGATTATTATCCCTTTCTTCTTGTAACTGACACGCTGGCACACTGGCATAGAGAAAGTGACACAGAGGTAAACAGAAGAACTCAGAAACAGATGCATACACATGTAGGATATTATAGGGGCAGAGGGTGAGCTCATAGCTCAAGACAAAGAAAGCTTTGTAGGTGAATGGGCAAAAGTCAGGGTATTCAAAATGGTGCTGGGAGCTCAGTTCTCCATATGGCAAAAAGAAGAAATTGGATGCCTTGTTTACACAAAACACATGAATATATTTCAAATGAAAGCAAGGTCTTAAAGGTGCAGGGTCAGAAGTCGAAAGTGCTAAATGTCAGGGTCGAAAAAAATGGCATGCCTACTTTAAAACAGGGAGCTCCACAAAGTAAAACAGCAAACCCCGAACTCAGAAGTGACCACAGCAATGTGTGCACTGAGGGAAGTTTCCAGAACACACCGAGAACTCCTTCAAAGGAGAGACCCTGCCCAATATCCAGGCACTGGACACATTCAGGAGTTTCAAACAAGTGGGGACTCAGTTCATGGCCTGCAGGAAGGACTCAAAGGCACTCCACTTAGAAGCAGAATGAATGAAAACACAAAAGAATCACAAGCACACAAGAAGATCACAGATTTGTTGTGGGAACTATTTAAAAAAAAAGAAAAAGAAAAAGAACCGGCATTTTTCCTGTGCCTATGCTGCCAACTCTCTGCCCAGGCGGCCTGGCTGGCCATGCACTGGCTGGCAATGGCCGACTTGTTTTTATCTCATGGAGACTCTGACTCAGAACTCCATAATCTCTCCACCCAGCTCACTAGGTTCCCACTGGTGGGTCGTTACCACACCAAACCCGTGCTGCAAATCCCCCAAGGCCTTTGTGGTGCACATCTAGCAAACCCACACTTGGCCGCCATACCTTTCTCTCTTGAACCCAGATGAGTCACCGTGAAGGAAATCACAACACAAACTCAGTTCAGAAACAATGGTAACTCAATCTCTGGGCGCAACAACTAAAACCTAATCTTGTAAGCCTTATCAAATCTAAATCCTCTAGTGGCGAATCCTTG
>JADRCD010196709.1:0-30843 GCA_019843815.1 Montemys delectorum | reverse complement strand
TCTATCTATCTATCTATCTATCTATCTATCTATCTATCTATCTATCTACCTATCTATCAATTTTACATAGGGCCTCATGCAGCCAGGTTGACCTTGTACTTGCTATGTAGCTTAGGATGCCCTTGACCTTCTGGTCTTCTTATCTCCACCTCCCAGGTGCTGGTGCACCATCATTCCTAGCTTAAAAAGTTTTACCCGACACATAATAATTATACATATTTGTGTGCCACATATATGCAACATGCAATCAGCAAATCAAGGGAACTAGCATTTCCATGTCCTTTTGTGAGTGTGTTGAAAGCCTTCCAATCCATTTTCCTCCATTTCCTTATGAGACCCATGACAAATTGTTGTGAAGAATTGCCATGTCACTGCTCTGCAGAATGCAGGAAGCTATTTCTCTGACACAGTCTATGTTGGAAACTGTTATCCAACCTTCCTCCCTCCTTGCTCCCCTTCCTAATCTGTGATGATTGGGGATCTCCATTTGACATATCATGAGTTCTATTTCTGGACCTATTGTGTTTAGGCAACTATCCGTGTTCAATCCTTGAATTCCAAATGTAATCGCACATTCCTTTCCTATCCTGCCTCTGAACTTTGCCTATTGTTATTTTAAATTTTTAAGATTTATAGAATTTTGACAATCATTTGTATGGTCAAGATTTCCCCTGTTTTGTGTACTGAGTCACACTTTTGAAAATAATACAGAATATGTTTTGTCATGTAATTTTTTCTTTTTTTACCATACATGCAAGAAGTGTGATTGGATGCAATGGATAAATAAGACACGCCCCAAGGCTATTCAGAGGAAACTGATCCAAATGTTCATAGGTTTACAACCCATTGTATTCGCCAAGTCACGCCTCACTTTAGTTTTTCCAGGAATTTTATGCAGCTCTACTGGAATTTGCTATTGGCTCTTATTTGTAGGCACACGTTTTTACATCGGTGTTAGGATGCCTTGCCAGAGCTCCAGAGGCTTCAGCCCTGTTTCAGGCATTAAATCTACTCTCTCTCTCGAAACAGGCTCTCACTATGTATCTCTGGCTTGTTTGGAACACACTATGTAGCCCAGGCTGGCCTTGAACTCACAGAGTCCCATCTGCCTCTGAGGCCTGGGATTTAGGCAATGCCACACCCTCTACTTTTTCAGTAAAGCTATCTCCCTGGGACACCTTGAATACTGCTCTAATTTAGGACAGTATTTCAGGACACTTGCCTCAAAGCTTCTGTCCCAGGATATGTCAGTACGGCTTTACTAGGTGTGTCCCACAACACTTTACAAGACTACCTATGAAATACCTGTTGACATTTACGAACCTGCTTTCAGAGCTCAACTCTCATGACAGACATAAAACAAAAATAGTCCCACTGGAACTCTAGACAAAAGTTTTATAAAAGAGAAATCAATAATAAATTACAGTTCTTTATGTTAGGAGAAAAGAATTCAATTTTATGTTTATTGGTTTGGGAACCATGACATTCCCTGGTGCTCACTCAGTCAATATCCAATACTTGGTGCAAGCACTGAGTTATGAATTCTGGTAACATGTCATTGGTAAAGTAATTTTGCAACGCTAGGCATGGAGTTTTGGTTTTGCACATTATCTATCAGCCCCTCCTTAAACAATGCAAACCAGTATTGCTTTAAGATTGAATAATGGAAGCTGGGCAGATTAAGCGCATGCCTTTAATCCCAGCACTTGGGAGGCAGAGACAGGTGGATTTCTGAGTTAGAGGCCAGTCTGGTCTACAGAGTGAGTTCCAGGACAGCCAGGACTACACAGAGAAATCTTGTCTTGAAAAAAACCAAAAGCAAAAAAAAAAATATATATATATATTGAGCAATGGATAGAAAATACATAAAAGGTTATAGAATGCATAAATATGTTACTAATAAACAATGTTAGTATGTAAATGTATTATATACTAATCTAATAAATTATATGTAAATATAACATGTAATGTGTAATGTATAAAATATAAATATAATATACATTTACATACTAATATTGCTTATTACATATAGGTTGCAAAATGATGAACATTTGCTTGGTCCTCACATTATCTGCTACTGTCCCAGAAATAAATGGTGCTGAAAATTTCCGTTGTGTATCTGTATGTTTTTGTCTGAATGTGGATATGAGTGTGCATGTACACACACACATACCCTTATTTGAATTATGTACCACAAGTGATATTATAAAGCCCCATATTTTTTCTGTATGCTCTTTTCCCACTGAATTCTCTAAGCAAATAATAAGCTGCCTTCAGGTGCCTGCATAATATTTATCAACACTATTATTACAGACTTATTTTTGTTAGTGATGGCAATTTTGGTTTCACTCCAAGATTCCCAGTTTTCTAGTCAATAACACTTGCACAGAAAATGCTGATACATATATTTTTCCCTACTTGTATAAGTATCTCCATATCGGCTCCCACAACTGAGATTAGTGGCTCATAAATTGGGAGAATTAAGGCCTATTAAATAGCTCATGACTGCATTCTTAACCAGGCATAAATTCCCACACACTTACCAACAATTTTTAGATGCTGAAATTTTACTAACTCTTTATCATTTTATATTAGTAATATTAAGTAAGCACTTTTTGTCAGCTCGATAAGACAAAGATATATCTCATTGTTCTGTTTTTTTTTCTTTTCTTTTCTTGTTCGTTATTACCCTGTGTTTCTTATTTATTTATTTATTTATTTATTTATTGTTTTTTTTTGTTTTTTGTTTTTTCGAGACAGGGTTTCTCTGTGTAGGCCTGGCTGTCCTGGAGCTCACTTTGTAGACCAGGCTGGTCTCGAACTCAGAAATTCACCTGCCCCTGCCTACCAAGTGCTAGGATTAAAGGCGTGCGCCACCACCACCCAGCTACCCTGTGTTTTAAAAAAAAAAAAAACAAAAAAAACAAAAACAAAACTTATCTCTATCGGCCTTCATAATGGATCTGAAATTCTACTGGACTCCAGGAAGGCCCAGCTGAGATGACAGGTCTATTATAAGATCTTTCTTTGTCTATTGGACAAGAGTGATTGCTCCCCTCCCCTGATCCATAACAAGGGCGCAGATACACTGTCCAACTGTATCATGAAGCTTCTGAAATAGTATGCTCATCGTTTGCTTACTATATCTGTGTGATGTGTGTGTTTGCTATATCTATGCCATGTGTTGTTGTTTTTTTTTTCTTTCTTCTTTTACGATTTCTGTGCGATGTATGTTTGTGTGTGCATTCACAGGTACACATAGCAGTTAAGAGGAAGTGCCTTCCTTCCACCTTTATGTGTGGCTCAGGGATTGAACTCAAGTTGCCAGGCTTGCTCAGCAAGCCCCTTTACCCATGCAGGCATCTCGCTGACCTTAAAAATGTATATCCGTTTCTTAGCCTCTTATTAATATACTGCTGCTTCACGAATACACGATCAAATTGTTTAGTTGGATAACTGATCATCTCTTAGGTTCCTTCAAACTCTAACAGTTCAACAGTCCTATTAGCCTACCAGTAGCTGACGTTGCCGTTATGCGACTTTTGAAAGCGAATGATTCCTGGTTGGTGCGTTACTTACATGCACATCGGGAATGGGTTTTGTTAAGTAGGAAACTCCCAGGATAACCAATATAGACACGAAAAAAAGGATGATGGCGAAGTACAGATAGTGTATTCCACAGATGATCTTGGGACAGCTGCTGGGAGCCAGACAACTCCCTGTCCCATAAGAAAACTCTGCGATCATACGGATAAGGCCCATCACCAGTCCAACCATCAGACTCCAGAAGGCTCCCTGGTAAAAACAAAACAAGAACACAAGAATGCTTAGGAAATATGAGACTCTCGTTCAAGTAAGTCATAATTAACTACTACTATTTTCTTAGGCGAGGACCAACAAACGGAAAATGTCAAACCCCAGCTGTCAGTGGGAGGTGCCATCTGCCGCCCTGAAATATTGTTATACTGTTTTGTGTCCACAGTGGGAGGAGCCATCTATGGCCCTGAAACATCATTACACTGTTGCGTGTCTAATCACAGGGCTCTACTGTCAACACTGGCCCAAGCTGAAAATTTCCCTGACTTTTATATGGAGAATCCAAACTTCTGCTTTGTTTTGTAGAACAAGATGAATTGTGATGCATGTTACGCCATTTGAAGAGCAGAGAATCACTAAACACTAAGGACTGTTAACTTGCCTGAGAATCACATAATACAATAAACAGCTAGAAACACATTTAAGAGATCCGACCTACAAAGTAAAAAGATTAACCATCCGCACCACAATAGCAATGAATGTACTTTAATTTTGGACTAACTGTTTCAAAAAGTATTTACTATGCTATCTCATCCCCATAACAACTATTATAAATAGGTTCTATTACCATCGTCATTGGACAGAGTGGATTTACTTCAGATCACAATATTAGGGTCCCGATGGCATGCCAGCAGTCCATCTCATGAACTGGTGTTCACCAGCACTGTGCTGTACACGTGACATTTTATACTACATGTGAAGTCTGTAGTCTTAGCGGGGACCACAAGGTCAAGCATCTTCCCACTTTAGTAAGGATCAGACATGACGATGACCACAGCCGGGCGGTGGTGGCGCACGCCTTTAATCCTAGCACTTGGGAGGCAGAGGCAGGTGGATTTCTGAGTTCGAGACCAGCCTGGTCTACAGAGTGAGTTCCAGGACAGCCAGGGCTACACAGAGAAACCCTGTCTAAAAAAACAAACAAACGAACAAAAACAAACAAACAAAAAAACCAAAATGATGACCACAGTAGAAACTGAGCCAGGCATGGAGCATACTCACGAAGAGCACGAGAGTATCTTGCGATGCCAGTGACTGGCAGGGAAAACCCTCCCTGTTTTTCACGTACTTGTTCATTGGCTCTCTTACAGAAGATGGCAACCAGGAAGACAGCTGCAATGGGGGGCCCAAGGTAGCTCGAAATGGCTTCTGTATAATGGACCAGCTGTCCACCTTGAGATACTTCTACTATGGGGACCCACAGGATGCTGGTGACAATTAGCACAGTGACAAAGAGCCTGAAAAAAAAAATAATTCAGACAGTAAACAGCAGCACCATAGGCCAATCTGTTGAGTTCCTGAATTTATCCTCATGCTGTTCATTTGCTTTCAAAACAAAACTACCTTTCTTGACCTAATATGAACCCATGCTATAGGTTCATGCTAACTACCTATTAATTCAGTGCCAACAATACTTATCTACACCCGTCATAAAGGCTTCATCTAAGATTAATGGTTCCTCATAAAGACAGTCAAATGTCAGCTGTTGCTTAATAATTCCTTAGTACAACATATATCTCAGAAATGCTGTGTTAGTTTTCTTAATCAGTAGTTATTTGTATAATAAAATAGAATCCAATTTTTATCTTTTTCTTGGCTAGGCAAAACAAAATGGGGGAGGGGGGCTGGAGAGATGGCTCAGCGGTTAAGAACACTAACTGCTCTTCCAGAGGTCCTGAGTTCAATTCCCAGCAATCAACATGGTGACTCACAACCACCTGTAATGGGATCCGACGCCCTCTTCTGGTGTGTCTGAAGACAGCTACAGTGTACTCACACACATAAAATAAATAAATAAATAAATAAATAAATAAATCTTTAAAAAAAGAAATGAGGATTAAAATAGCCTCTCTTTCTCTCTCTCTCTCTCTCTCTCTCTCTCTCTCTCTCTCTCTCTCTCTCAGAATACTGGATGAATTGACAAGAAATAATAATTTATGTGGGGTTTTTTTTTTGTTTTTTGTTTTTGACAGAAAGGGGAGGTTAAAAATGTCAACTAGAAGATCCTAGGAGCCATAAAGATGAACTATATGGTTTTCTAAATCCAGGGACTTCTGTGTTTTTGTGTGTGAATAAAGGGTCAAGTATATTAACAAGATTATACATGAAATCTCACCATCTCCACATTCATCTAAAATACGGACATGGCGGTGGGGTGAACGGAGGAACAAGCGTTTGGGCAGAAGATGGAGACACTAACGTCCACTTAAACTTCATAAAACCTCCACCACCATGCAACACAACTTAGACAATCATGAAGCCCAGAGCAAAGGTTGGACAAATCACTCCATTATTATTGTCTCTGTCCCCACTGGAAAGAAAACCAGGTGCTTCCCAGCCCACTTCAATTATTTCTATCACGAGCTCAGGTGGCCTGGCATGGCCTGGCTCCTGGATACCTTGGTAAGCTGTGCTCTTTCCATTTTCCTACTTGCTACCTGGGGACAGCCTTATCCCTTGTTAGCAAAGCGGCCACACACCTGACATACAGGATGGTCTCACTGTTCTTGCCCCATAGAGCCTTCCCTGCCCCACTTCCGGATTTTGCTCAAGTGCCACGCCCACGGAAGACTTCACTCAGATGCCACGCCCACCGGAAAACTTCCTAACATTTTTTGTGAGGTCACGTGCATCTTTTCCTTCTGGCTGACTACTATCCCCTTTGGCGTCCTATTTCTCTCTTTACCGAAAGAGGATTTCTCTCACATAGTGTGTTCTGATTATGACCTCACCCACGGCTGCCATGTTTCTTTACCCTCTCAACAGAGGCATAGTTTGCTCATACGAAGCAAATATTTTTGTTGTGTGTAGCTTCCCATGTTTACATGTTGGGAGAGAGACATTTGGTAACAAAGAGAAAACAGATTGCTTTGCTATTTTTGACTTAAAAGAAATTTGGGTTCAAGATCATGTCTCGAATGGTGAGATCAGTGTGTCTTGAACACCAGCCCAGGAAGACAAAACAAAGATAGAGGAACAAACAAGGATGCTTTTCCATTCTCTTGTCCTACAACCTTCACCGAGTCAGGACCTGGACCAAGTGTGGCCCACGAGGTTCCCATTTCAAGTGTTTGATTTAGTAAAGCTGCTGTAAAGCAAAGAAAAAAAATGAGTAAATAGTATGTTGAGTTCCTCTTGGTATCAATTTCCAAAGAAAGCAGGTGAGCCCTTCAAGATTGGTCTGTATAAACACTGTGCTTGTCAGTAGTCTCTGAGAGCGCTTCTATCCCAAACCACAGTGAGAAAGCCACAGGAAAAGTGGAGAAGAAAAGAAGCCCAGTTTCTCTTCTAACTAGCTGAGAAGCCACAGCGTGACCTTGAGGTGACACTCTACAGGTGAGTGATAGCTTGTTTTCATTATAGAAAAAATGTCCGGGCTGGTGAGATGGCTCAGTGGTTAAGAGCTTGAGTTCAAATCCCAGCAACCACATGGTGGCTCACAACCATCTATAATGGGATCGGACGCCCTCTTCTGGTGTGTCTGAAGACAGCTTCAGTGTATTTACATATAACAATAAATAAATCTTTGGACCGGAGCAAGCAGAGGTCCTGAGTTCAATTCCCAGCAACCACATGATGGCTCACAACCATCTGTACAGCTACAGTGTACTCATATACATAAAATAAATAAATCTAAAAAAAGTTCTAACTCTAACATTTCAGCAACTAGGCCCCAAACCACTTGCCATGGCTTAGTGAAAAAGAAATGAAGCCAGGCAGTGGTGGCACATGCCTTCAATCCCAGCACTTGGGAGGCAGAGTTCTGAGTTCAAGATCAGCCTGGTCTACAGAGTGAGTTCCAGGGCTACACAGAGAAACCCAGTTTCAAAAAACCAAAAAAAAAAAAAAAAAAAAAAAAAGAAAGAAAGAAAATGTACTCTAAGTATATCGCTCAAAATTTATAATAAAAGGAAAGTGATTGGTCTATTGTCTTACCACGAATCTATTTTTTCCTAAGTCATAATGGTTTTTTTTTCTTTAAGACTCTCCCCCACATTCCACAGAACCATAAATCTGAGAAGGCTAAGAACGAAAAGGTATCGCATAGTAATATAATCGACAGTCATAGAAGGTCACATGTGCTGCTGAGAGAGTTGAACCATCGCAATATGGCCACGAACTGTAGAGCCGATACATAAGTCAAGATCGTGGAAAGCCATACAGCAAGGAGCAAACTCTACATGAAAACACGGCTGTAGCTCACAAAAATACTGTGAGCCAAAGAAGATAGGCATGTTGATGTGCTATACTGTACTTAGGATCATCTGAAGCAGTTAGTAGCATTGAACGTTACAGTAGATAGGAACAGTGATAGAAATTGGATGATCGTAGTTTCCACTTTTAACGGGTGCACGAACTACATGTGTGCTCCTTTGGAGATGTATCGCTAGACTGTATGACTACATTCTTCGTGTCTTCTGTACATATATCATACTTTAGTTATGACAACGTTGTGTCTACTTGAAAATAATGAGGACGAAGGGCTGGAGAGATGGCTCAGTGGTTAAGAACACTGACAGCTCTTCCAGAGGTCCTGAGTTCAAATCCCAGCAACCACATGGGAATGGCTCACAACCATCTGTCATGGGATCTGATGCCCTCTTCTGGTGTATCTGAAGGTAGCTACAGTGTACTCCTACATTAAATGAATAAATCTTAAAAAAAAAAAAAAAACAAAGAGGAAAAGAGGGTTCTTTCTTTTTTCCTGATTATTTTTCCCCTTATTTGTCTTCAGGGCTCCCAGACCACTTAGGGAGTGTTTGGTTAACGTAACCCTCTAAGTAACTTGTTGAGCTAGTCCCTTACCTGAGACTGCCCTTTCTAATAGCTAATCCTTAATGGATGCAAAGTTGAAAATCTCATTTGTGGTAGTAATGTGATTTATCATCCCTTATATGTGATATACTAAGACACATCGAAAGATGAAGCTCCAAGAGTAGGTGGTAATCTGTGAAGACATGATTGGAAGGGATTGTAGGAGGAAAAGATCAAAACATGAAAAAAAAAAAAAAAAAAAAAAAAACATGGACCGCCTGAAACACTTAAAATATGAAAAAACAAAAACAACGATTACATTCAATTGGCCTCAACTTTTGGACGTGTAAAGAGATGTCAAGTTAAACTGTTCCCGGTGTCACCTCTTCCACTGTAGATTGGAGATTGTTTTCCCTGAAGGAAAAAATATGCAAGCCCTAGTCTGTCGCTGCAACTTCTCTTCCTCAGAGGAGTTCTAGGTAGAGACCAGGTTCCCTCACCGTCCAGCTATCATGAGCTCTCTCTCGGTCGCCTTCTTCCTTATCTTGGTGTACAGGTCCATGGTGAAGAGGGTGCTGGCACTGTTGAAGACGGAGGTCAGGGAGCTCATGAGAGAAGCCAACATGACCGACAGCATCAGGCCTCGCAATCCTGGGGGTCAGAGGGAGCAAGCTCTGGTTACAGTGGATGATCCTATTCTATGAGTGCCAGCCTAAAAGCAGGGAGTTGCTCCAAGACACTGGATTTCTCTGGAACATTGACTGTTTGAGTAGATGTCAATAATACACATATAATAGAAGTGCAGGTAGAGCTTGCTGTGTAACTCCTGGTGATCTCAAAATCACACAGTAGGGAAGTTAGTCCCAAATATAAATGCAGATCATAGTTTCTGGAACCTAGTTTTAGAATAGAATAAACTATGTCATGCATTCTTTCCTTGTAGTGGTCTTATGACCACACAAAGATTTAGTGGAAGAATCTAGTTTTAGTGGTTCTGCTGTTTTTGGAGTGGAAAAGCCAAAAGTTTTTCAATCATCCCAATTGTAGCAACCCAATGCTCTCCTTCCCTTTAGCCCTAGATCTGCTAGAAGAGAGGATGCAGGAATATGGTGTCAGATCTGTGGTCTACATCCCCTTCATTCTGAGAATGTTCATGTGTGTTGAGATGAAGAAAGGGCCATGGAAGTGTTAATGGAAATGTTCAACTGTTCGCACTTGAGCTCTCTACAATTCTCTTGGCTTCAGTTCACCACAGTCGCTCTCCAGTATCTTATTAATGTACTCACTTCATGTGTGCAACATGTCTTATATCTCAGGAAATGAAATGTGAATTCTAAGTGGTAGGGGGCTTTATATTTGCAACTCCATCAGTGTTCCTGGGCACCCAAGCTAGTGCCTGGGACATAATATACTCAGTGCGTGACTGCATCTTGAATAGTATGAGATCAAACATCTGAGTGTCCCTGGCCCACAATGAACCTCTACTCCAACTGGATATATAGGTGTGTGGTTAAACAGTGCTCTTTATTAGAAAGAGACAGTGTAAATATTCCTAATTTTCTTCAGAGAGTCTTGAGCCTAAAGAGTCAAACTGCTTCTGACTCGTCTCCTGTCTGGAATGTCTAGTCTCCTGGCAACATGTGAAAGGCGCCCGAGAAATGTCTATCAACAGCTGAATGAGTGGAAGTAAAAGTAGTAAGTGCTGAGGATTACATCAGAACCCTTTGTGTGCTCATCTACAGACCAAGCATGTGAGGCTGTGTGAGCCCCAACCTTTACTTACCCATGGGCATCAGCTTCAGCACCAGCATCGGGTAGGCATAGTTAGTGCAGCCAACTTCAACGCCACACTGCTTCACACACTCAGAAGGCACAACACAGGCCACCATATCTGGGGAAATATCCCAGAGGGGCAGGTTAGTGAGTAAGACTCAAGCAGGCACAGTTTGCCGCCACTGGAGAAAGAGGGAAGTAAGCTCATGGGTGGGAGGAAAGATGTTTGTCCAGAAATAGAGAAACACTTTTGAATCTTATGTCAAAGACCTGGTACCTCTTTATCCATCTGGCATACGGCATTGTCATTGTCTTATTCTCATTGATCCCGGTGGACTGACTCATCAGGCAGGACCATCCCTCAGGTATGACCCGGATGGAGTTTTAGAGATAGATGATCACCCTCTAGCACTCCGTGGAAAAGCGCTGCCAGGGAATCGTCTGATGTTCTTCACTCACCACCGAATCCAGTCCCCTAGTCTCACCCCCAGCTCTGGAGTGTACCACCTGCCATGGTTTCCCTTCCCCTTTGCTGCCCTCATCTCTAGTGGACATTGTAGTCTTCCTCACTCTCCCATCCCATTGTCTCAGCCACCCAATCTGAAGGCCAGTGAATCAGATAGACGACCTCTGCTCTCCCTCTTCTGTTCCAAATCCCCATCTCCGTAGCAGGCCAACTGTTCCAATCTCGCCTCCCACTCACTCTACCCTCACTCTCAGGGGCCTAGACAGACACTGGTGGCACACTCTGCTTTCCTCCCTCTGGTAGACCTCCTCAGCCTCCTCTTCTAGTGCATTCCCATTCTCTGTCATTTTCCTAAAACCCAGAAAAACATTTTATCCAGAACCCCAGTGGCCACACCTGTCAGGATCTCAGAAGCACTCCCTACTATTTGGTCTTAAGCCTGGGACAAGGGGCTGAGGTACGTATTTCAAATACCAAAGCAGGTCTGGCTTCTAGGTTCTCCCAGCATCCCTCAGTCCCTACTTGGCATACCTTGCCCCCAACCTTGAACATTCTTCTCCTCCTCCTCCTCCTCCTCCTCCTCCTCCTCCTCCTCCTCCTCCTCCTCCTCCTCCTCCTCCTCTTCCTCTTTCCTCTCTGTCTATATGCCCGTTCTCTCTTTCTCTCCCCGTCCTCTACCCCTGCTTCCCATGGTGACTTCCCTGGCCTTGGTCCTTGGGGCCGGTGAACTCACTCAAGTGCAGCTTCCCATAAACCTGCCTTTAATATAATCTAATCTGGCTTAAATTGGCTCACTTGACACTCGGTGGAGAATTAACCTAGTCCCTACCAGGTAACCCACAGCTAACACATTCTCCTAAGAAGCTGAGGGCAACAGGAACCAAAGGAACAAAACACCCACCAAACAAAGATAAGGACAGATACCAACAGATGTTAATATCTGTTAATTCAATCAAGAATTACAATCATCTCAAACTCAAGTCTAGGTGGCAGTGTAAAAACACAATGAAAGCCAGGGCAATCTGTCTCCACTAGAGACCAGAAACTCTACTCTAGTAGGTCCTGAAAAGTGATCTACCCAAAGCACAAGAAAGGGGCTTCAAAATAGCCTTTATGAATATGTTAAAGGCCCCTTTAAAAAGATATTAATAAGTCTATTAACAACACACACACACACACACACACACACACATACACATGCACAGGGGAAGGAGACAGTTCAAGACTTGATAGTGGAAATAAAATTAATAAGGAAACTCAAATTGAATAGGAACCCCATAGGAAAGCCCCACCAACAGAATACAAGTGATGGAAGAAAGAGGCTGAGGCACTGAAGACAAGAGAGAAGAAATGGATATGCCATTAAGGGAAAATGTTAAATCTTTAAAAAGAAACTCGGGCACACAGCATCCTGGAAATCTGAAAAACTTTGTGTGCTAACTGGTTTTATGTCAACTTGACATAAGCTAGAGTCATCAGAGAGGAAGGAGCCTCAGTTGAGGAAATGTCCCATTGAGATCCAGTTATAGGGCATTTTCTCAATTAGTGATCAATGGGGTAAGTCCTAGCTCACTGTGGGTGTAGCCATCCCTAGGATGATGGTCCTGGGTTCTATAAGAAAGCAGGCTGAGCAAGCCGTGAGGAGCAAGCCAGTGAGCAGCACTCCTCCATGGTCTCTGCATCAGCTCCTGCCTCCAGGCTCCTGCCCTGTGTGAGTTCCTGTCCTGATTTCCTTTGATGATTAGCTGTAATGTAGAAACATAAGCTGAATAAACCCTTTACTCTCCAAGTTGCTTTGGTCATGGTATTTGGCACAGCAATAGTAACTCTAACTGAGACACTATGAGAAGACCAAATCTACTAATAGTAGAAATAGAGAAAGGAAAAGGTACCCAGGTCAAAAGCATAGAAAATAATGTTCAGCAAAATCATAGAAGAAAATTTCCTAACCTAAAGAAGGAGGTGCTGTCAAGATACAAGAAGAATGCAGAGCACCAAATAGACTGGACCAGAAAAGTAAATCTCTGTGGCACACAATAATCAAAACACTAAATGTACAGAATAATCAAAGAATATTAAAATCTCCAAGGGAAAAGACCAAATGACATATAAAGGCAGAACTAAACACCTGACTTTTCAATGAAGACTCTAAAAGCTAGAAGGGCCTGGACAAATCATCTACAAACTCTAAGAGAGCACATATGCCAGTCCAGACTACTATACTCAGCAAAACTTCTTTTTTTTTTTTAAAGATTTATTTATTTCATGTATGTGAGTACAGTGTGGCTGTCTTCAGACATACAGAAGAGGGCATCGGATCCCGTTACAGATGGTTGTGAGCCAACATGTGGTTGCTAGGAATTGAACTCAGGACTTCTGGAAGAACAGTCTGTGCTCTTAACTGCTGAGCGATCTCTCCAGCCCCCAGCAAAACTTTCCATGACAATAGGTGGAGAAAGAAAGACATTTCACAATAAAACCTAATTTATGTAGTGTCTATTTAAAAATACAGCTCTCAGGAAGGTACTAAAAGGAAAACTATAACCTGAAGGGGCTAAGCACACCTAAGAAAACAGAATAATATCAGAGCAGCCAATCAAAAGAGCAGGGCACACCCACACCACCACAACCAAATAAGAGGGACCAGCAAACACTGCTCATTGATAACTCTCAACATCAATAGTTTCAGTCCCCAATGAAAAGACACAGACTAACAGAATGGATCTAAAAACAGCATCCATTCTTCAGCTAGATCTGAGAAACATACCACAGCATCAAGGATAGATACAACCTCAGGATAAAAGGATGGAAAAGTATACGCCAAGCAAATGGACCCAAGAAGCATGCTGGTGTAGCCATTTTAATATCTGAGGAAACAGGCTTCAAAGCAAAACTAACCAGAGACAATTGGAGGCAGCCGGGGAGAGGCGGGGAACACTACATACTCATTACAGGAAAAATCTGAGAGAGTATTGCAATTCTTACCATATATGGACTGAACACATGGGCACCCCAGTGTGTGTGTGCGTGTGTACACACTATAAAATATAATAATTATATACTATATAATTGTATGTTTTATATATGTGTGTATATGTATGTATATATGTTATATATATAATATATAATGATACATAATGTGTGTGTATGTGTGTATGTGTGTACTACAACTTAAATTACATATTGATCCTCACACACTAATAGTGGGTGACTTCAATACCACACCCTCACCAAATAAGTAGTCATTCCAACAAAAAGCTAAACATAGATGCTGCTGGAGCTAAACAAGATCATAAACCATATGGACCAACAGATATTTACAGAACTTGCATGTCACTAAATGCAAAGCAGTTCTCCTAAGCAGTTCATGGAACTTTCTGAAAACTGGCCACATGTTCAGACACAAAGTGAGCCTCCACAAATACAAGAAAATTGAAATAACACCCTGCGTCCCACCTGAGCGTCAGAGATTAAAGATGGATACCAATAACAAAAGAAACAACAGAAAGCTTCCGAACTCATGGAAACTGAGCAACCACTCACTACTGAGTGAAAAAATGGGTGAAGACAGAAATTAAGAAATAAGTTCAATCCTTTTAAGAACAGAATAAAATGAAAGCACAGTATAACCACACCCATGGGACACAGTGAAGGGGGTTCTTAGAAGCAAGTTCACTAAATGCCTACATTAACAATTTGGAGAGATCTTAGTAACTAAACTACACACTCTAGAACAGAAAGCTCTAGAAGAGAAAAAAAATAATACCCAAAAAGAGTAGACTGCAAGAAATAATCAAACTCAGGGATGAAATCAATAAAATAGAAACAAAAAAAATACAAAGAGTTTTTATCCAACTCAATGAAACAAAGAGTTGGTTGTTTGAGAAAAATCAGTAAGATTAACAACTCCTTAGCCAAATTAACTAAAAAGGCAGAGAGTGAAGATGTAAATTAACAAGTCTGGAGATGAAAAGGGGAATATACCAATAAACAATGAGGAAATGCAGACAATCATAAGGATATACTTTTAAAAAAAAAAAAACCCTGTATTCCATCAAATTGGAAAATATAAAATGAATATTTTTTTTTTAAAAAAGGAAACATCAAATTTAATTTAAAGAAAAACAACCTGAATGTAACTGCAAGAACAATGGGCAAACCAACTCCTGAAAAGAGCAAGGTGACCATACTGACTGGAGGGCTGGAGGAAAGGCCAGGTCATTTAGCTGGAGAGCTCATGAGTTACTTGCAAATGAACTTCTTTGAGGGTAGAGGGATCCTCAGGTCATTCCTGACTATCAGATTGCATGTGAGCGTCTCTCTCTGGGAGTGTCCTGTACATCTCAAGAGGCAAAGTCTCCACCTTCCTACACGGGATCCATCTTTTGTCTCAGCCAACTCTCAACAGAGGGGCAACTAGAACAATACCATCTCCCTGGACGAGAAGCATGGGGATGTTTTGTTTTGTGGATTTTTCTCTCTTCATATGTCTCCTCAACACTCTACATTGTCATCACAGTTTCTTCTACATCTCCCAGGATCATATTTAAATGAGCCCAATAAGATCCAGGGGTTCCTCTATGGTATTGGTGGTCTATTGCTGATCTACGTTGCCTGCCATGTTTCAAATGCTGTGCCCCTTTCCCGAAATGGATAACTTTTCCGATATATAGCAACTACCAAAGTTGATTATGATCAGATAAGTGGTTTAAGTAGATCTATAACTCCTAGTACAATAGAAGCAGTAATTAAGTTTCTCAAGTTTAAAAAAAGTCCAGAGCCAAATTCTACCAGAGCTTCAAAGAAGAATTAACATGAATACTCCTGAAACTAGTCCACAAAATAGAAAAAGAAGGACCGTTGCCCGATTCTTTTCTTATGAGGCTACAGTTACCCTGATTCCCAAATCACATTAAGACCCAATAAAGAAAGGTAAGTCCAGACCAGTTTCCCTTATGAACATAAATGTAAAAATTCTCAATGGAATATCTGCAAGCCAAATACAAGTACACACAAAATTACCATCCACCAGAATAAAACAGGCTTCATCCCTGAGTTGCAGAGATGGTTCAACATATATAAATTAAGAAATTAATCTATCATATAAACATGCTGAAAGACAAAAGCCACATGACTATTTCATTAGATGCGGAAAGGACTTTTGACAAAATCCAATCCCCCTGCATTATGATATGACTTTTATGATAATAAAAATCGTTAAAGAGAGTAGGGAGACCAATGAAAAGCTCCAACCTAATAATGGCAGTTTACGGCAAGCCCATAGCCCATGTCACCTTAGCTGGAGGCAAAGCATTTCCACTAAAATCAGGAACAAGACAAGATTATGTCCTCTCTCCATACCTAGATAATATAATGCTTGAGGTTTTAGTACCATGCTGCCACGATTCCCACCATGATGATAATGGACTGAACCTCTGAAACTATAAGCCAGCCCTGAATTAAATGTTTGGCTTTGGCTGGGCAGTGGTGGTGCATGCCTTTAATCCCAGCACTTGGGAGGCAGAGGCAGGTGGATTTCTGAGTTTGAGGCCAGCCTGGTCTACAGAGTGAGTTCCAGGAAGCCAGAGCTATACAGAGAAACCCTGTCTCAAAACAAAAACAAAAACAAAAACAAACAAACAAACAAAAAAAAATGTTTGCCTTTATCAGAGTTGCCTTGGTCATGGTATCTCTTCATAACAATGAAACCCTAACTATGACACGTACCTTCCCACCCTCAGCATCTCCAGCTCACAAATTTATCTCTGACAAATCCTACCACTTCCCACAGTGCCCTTCAACCATACTCTCTAGACTTCTGAAAACAGGATCCACTGTTTCAAATGCCTCCAAGGACACATGGAGAGCTTAAAGGACTAAGGACACTAAACAGTGTCAAGTAAGGCAAACTGATTTTTATACCCCTGACACCCCTGCAGCAGCTGTTTTCTCAACCTGAATTTCTCCTTCTATTTCCACCTAGAATAGGTTTCCTATTTTAGTAAGGTTTTGCTATATCTTAAAGATACCTGTGATTGGAGAAATGGCTTAACAGTCAAGAAGAGCGCTGGCTGCTCTTGCAGATGACTTGGGTTTGGTTCCCAGCATCCACATGGAAGCTCATTACCATGTATAACTCAAGTTCTGGAGGACCTGATGCCACCTCTGGCCTCGTTGGGTACTGCATGCATGTGATACAGTGACATGCATGTAGGCAAAACACCCGTATGTGGAAAATAAATCTAAATCTAAAAGCAATAAGAGTTCCTTAATAGACTTATATGAATTCAAGCATAGAACGCAGATTAAGGGTGTGGCTTGCCTGTGTACAGGATGCGGCTGATCATTCCTGGCATCACCATGAAGAACATGGGGAGCAGCTTCAGGTAGCCACACATGATGCAGGCAGCCTTCACGTGGGACAGGTTCTTGCCACACAAGCAGCGCTGTACGATGACCTGCCGGGGAAACGCAATATAGTAGTGAGACAACCAGAAAATGATGTCCAATCTGTCTTCTGAGGTTTAAAACAGCAGTAAGAAAAGATGGTATTGATGGAAGCTAATGGGCTCTGGGGGAAGGTGATGATTTGAAGAACTGTTTGTTTTGGGTTTTTTTGTTTTGTTTTGTTTTTTCGAGACAGGGTTCTCTGTATAGCTCTGGCTGTCCTGGAACTCACTCTGTAGACCAGGCTGGCCTCGAACTCAGAAATCCACCTGCCTCTGCCTCCCCAGTGCTGGGACTAAAGGCGTGCGCCACCACTGCCCAGCTTGAAGAACTATTTAAATTGTGTATCGTGTGCTACGTTCCTCAAGCAGGATTATCCCTCGAAGCTGCTGCAGAGATGGAAATCCGGACAGGGTGGCATGGGTTGGCAGTCCCAGTGCTTTTATAGCTAATGGTGGACAGAGATGGGAAAATCCTTGGAAGCTTGCTGGCCAGCTAGCCTGGCATATGAGCAGTGACCAAGGTGCTGGGTCACCTTCAAACGAGGTGGAACGCGAGGACCGGCACCTATGGTTGTGCTCTGACCTCCACATGTGCACTGTGGCGGGGACTATCTATAGTCCCAAGAAGGCAGGCAGTGTCCAGGCTGCAAAGTAACAATGGTAATCCCTGGAGGTGGTAATATTGCCCTGCGTTATGCTTTAGGCTGTGAATTTAATATCCTAGGAATCTTTAGGATCTTCCTACTGTTGATGAGGTCATGGCCTCTTTGACTAGTCATATCTGTTGCTATGAAAAGGCAATAGTAGGGCTGGAGAGATGGCTCGGCAGTTAAGAGCACTGACTGCTCTTCTGAGGGTCCTGAGTTCAAATCCCAGCAACCCCATGGTGGCTCACAACCATCCGTAATGGGATCTGACGCCCTCTTCTGGGGTGTCTGAAGACAGCGACAGTGTACTTTACATATAATAAATAAATCTTTTAATTTTTTAAAGAAGAAAAGAAAAGAAAATGCAATCGTCAGGCAGTGAGTAGATCGCTGAGACGTTCACGTGGATTGTTTTCATCATGGTCCGTGACTACCCATGAATCATATTTAGTAATGGTGTTCCTCAAAGAGGAACTCATGTGATTTAAAAAACTCCTACCTAAACTATGCAAATCTATTGTGAATTATGTAGAGAAGCAGAATCTATAAAACAATCAAAGAATGTTTTATTTACTTCTCTTCCCTCCCCCAGTTCTTCAGTGTTGGGGGTTCAAATCCAGGGTGTTAGGTCCAGTAGGCAGGTGCTCTATTGTCGACCTATATCCCAAGCTCCTCATAAAATCCTGACTTCTTGCTAATATTCTTCTAAATAATTGCCAAAAATAAGGATGCTTCCTTCAGATTAGTTGCCCTTAGTTAGGGTTTCTCTCGCTCTGATAAAGCCATACAACCAGAAGCAATTTGGGAAGGGGGTTATTTATTTCACTTTACAGTTTATAAGTTCTTCACTGAAGGAAGCCAGGGAAGGAATTCAGGGACCCAGAGGCAAGAACTGGAGCAGAGGCCATGAAGAAATGCTGGTCACTGGCTTGGTCCTCATGGCTTTCTTAGCTCACCCAGGACCCTCAGCCCGGAGGCAGCACTACCCACAGTGAACTGGAATTTTCCACATCAATCCTCAACCAAGAAAATGTGCCACAGGCTGTAGAAGGAATCTCTTGTGTACTGTATGGATGGATCACCTGTCAATAAAATCCTATGACCTATGGGAAAGGGATAGTATAGAAGGTGGGAGGGAGAAGGGATTCTGGGATAGAGCCAGGCATGGGGGGATTTGTCCTGAGACATGAAAAAGGATAGATGCACGAAAGCTGAGCAGAAGTTACCAGCCATATGACATAATTTAGACCAGAATAAATTGGATATTGAGTTATGAGTTAGTTGGGGAACATGTGACACTTATGGCCAAGGTATTTGTAAATATATTTGGCTCTCAGAGTCATTAATCTGGGAACTCGGGGCTGGGAGGGAAACTTCATTTTACAACAGACTTTTCCACAAGCCAGTCTGATGGGGGTGTTTTCCACCTGAGGCTCCCTCTTCTCATATGGCTCCAGCTTGTGTCAAATTGACGTAAGACTACTGAGCAAAATTGACCCCTTCGCAACTTGACACACAAACACATCACTTTTAAACTATAACTCTTCTTTTCTTCTTATCCCCCAGGATCTCACATTAATGTTAATATCACAATATAGAATATTCCAACTTATAGAAGTTCCCACAGCTTTTAAAATTTTTTTTTTAAATATTTTAAAAGTGTGGTTTCTTTTTTAAAAAAAAAAATCTAAAGTCTCCCTTTTTTTCCTTCTGTTTATCTTACTGGAAATACATATGTAGTTCTTATCAGACCTGGCATAATCGTAGTTACACTCAGAGCAAAGCAGAACTAAGAGTCCAGAGTGATAAGTGCCGTGCGTGATGCCTGGGGCCCATTCCTCCTCCTCTGAGTTCCAAGTGGCTTTGGCAGCAGCTCTTCACAGGACCTGCTTTCTGAAGCACATTCCACCCCAGCCATCCCGCTTCTGTCCTGGCATCTCAGTAATCCTGGCATCTCCAAAGTGCTGGAGTCTCCGATGAAACTGGGCTGTAGTCGCACCGGCATCAGGTTCTGGCCTCTCTTGGAGCACTCAGACTTTATCACACCACACCCGTTTTCTCCGTCTTCTGGTGACTCTCTCAATCCCAAGGCTTCTACTATAACCAAGGCTGCACTTTTACCAACAGCTTCTCCTAGACCCTCACAGAGCCAAGCCTCGGGGGCTCTCCGTGACTCTTTCATGACTCCAAAACCAGTACTACCTGGAAAACGGTTACAAAGTTTACGAAGTCTGGCTTCCAGTCTGTTCTTTCCCCCACATTCTTATGTTCTAAGCTCACCCAGACTAACCCACCGAGCTCTGAGCACCCAGTGTGTTTTCTAGCCCAAAGTTCAAATGCCACCATATTCCTTCTCCAAACACACGGTTAGGTCTGTCATAGCAACACTCCATGACCCTGGACCAATTTCTACCTTAGTTAGGGCTTCTATTGCCATGATAAAATACCACAGCCAAAAGAAAATTGGGGAGGAAAGGGTTTATTTTATCTTAAATTATCTAAGTCCATCACTGAAGGAATCCAGGGCAGAAATTCAGGGCAGGAACCTGGAAGTAGGAACTGAAGCAGAAGCTATGGAGGAATTCTGCAGACTGGCTTGCTCGGCCTACCTTTTTTTCTTTCTTTCTTTCTTTCGTTCTTTCTTTCTAAAACTGCACAGCACAAAGGGTGGGTTCTGAGAGCATTCATTTCTAGTGAGGTCTAAGGTCACGTCTGTGCTTATGGTTCACGGGGGGGGGGGGGGGGGGGGCCCAAGAAAGGTTATAAATAGCAAATAATTGGTTGAAGGAACCTGCTGTGTCTGCTTCGGAGGGATATGATGCAGGGAAGGGTGTGGCACGAGGCAGCCGTTCTTCCTAAGTCTCGTAAAGACGGTCAGATTTGAAAATGATGTTTGTGTGCCGAAACTAGACCCTAGTGCTTTTCTGTGAGATGAAAAGGAGGAACAGAGAGGTTCTCCCTCGCTCTCCCCTCCCCCCCCCCCATGCGCACACCTGTGCGCTTAAGCGCTTACCTGGTTTATGCACCAGTACCACAAAGCTGTAATCGGCATTCCAAATACAGTTCCTGGCCATGGAATGTCTCCAGTGACAGGGTCCCGGAAGATGTGGAAGGAGTCCGACTGAGGAGTGTAGCACCTGGGACTGATGGTCAGGTTGTCCCCCTCCACTACAGAGGGGATGGCGTTCATATACTTCTCCATAAAGCTCTCATAGCCTCCGACTTCAACAAATGCTGCAAAAGCACCAGAGAAATAGAATAGCCCCTGCCCACTGCAGACAGCTGCTCTCTTATGATTGTCCCCTGAAGCAGAGTCCGAGCTAACCTTCAGTGACCCTCTCTCCTGATCCATGCCTTTCTGGTGTCTCAGCTGGCAACAGGTCAAATTCACAAAGCTCATAAAGCAAATAATTATTACGCCTGTTTCTTACAACACTCTTCCATATTGTGTTCAGTAGCTAGCTAGCATCACGGTAAAAAAAAAAAAAAAAAAATGAGAAGCGCCAAGCAATAGACTGACTTTGGTGCCTCCCAACCACGCAGAGCAGAGACAAACCTGATGGGAAGTTCACAGAGCAATCCCTGTGAAATTAGCCACCAGGAATCTCAACTCTTTTGAAAGGAGCAGAGAGCAATGGCCTTCAAACCTTTCGCATAGTCTAGTTTTCTGGTGCCATACTATATTTAATTATGGTATTTATAAAACAATGGGAAGAAGAGAAGAAGGGGAATTCGAGGCAGCAAGCTGAGAAAAGGTGAGAGAGAAACCACTGTAGGTCTGGAATGGTTGAATTCCTGTTGGCCAAGATGGGGAGCTGGGTAAATGAGCTGAATTTAATTTGATAGCCACGTGGTTAATGATATCCTGATTGTGTTGAAGTCACCATACCAGTGTGGATTTGTTGTTGTTTCTTTGGGGTTGCTTTTTATTTTTTCAGTTTTTGCTTCATAAACTTGAAGCTATGTGAGCGGATACAAGCGTGTTCGAGATTGTTTTAGCGCAGCTTATTGGATGGAGCCTGGGGACTTCAGAACCGGGGAGAGACATTTATCCTCAACTTGTCTTTTTTTGTTGTTGCATTTATGGGTTATCTACACCGAGTATCGTTTTAAGATAATCTATGCACAAAGGTTATGAATCACCATACTTATTAAGCCAATGAAGAGTATAGCAGACACTTTTCCTAGCTTGCTGACAAAGAGAAGGGTACCTCAGAAGAGCTCTTGGGAGCTAAAACGGCAGGGTAGGGCTTTTAAAGCCAAAAGGCTGTAATCACATCATACCACATGCCAGCTAAGGCTTTTCTTGGTTTTGTTTTGTGTTTGTTTGTTTACAAAGCACCTTTCCCCCGGCAGGAAAGGAAGGGACCCCTCTTTAATCTGTTAAAACATCATACAACATACAAAGTCCTGTCTTGGAAGGAGCCCTTTAGTCTACATTAAGAATCTCTCTTAGCATGGAAGGAGGAATTACATCTCCCTACACACACACACACACACACACACACACACACCACATTTTTTTTTTTTTTTGGAAGATAGGAGATACCATTTATTTACATGCCAGATGAGGTTTCAATGGGGAAAAGGAGGGGTCAAGATAACCTGATCTTGCCTAAGCGTCCTCAGTGTAGAAGAATGCCGAAGAAAATTAAGTTTGCACGCTGTGAATTCATTATGGCTGCCTGCTAGCAAGTTATGAGAACGGAACAGTGGGAATCACAAAGAAAACGCCAAGCCACGTTGGTGCATGCTGACAGTGTACTGAATAAAGCGGTGGGGGTTTTCCTCTTATAATATACATCCCAATACAGCCTCCCCGCCCCAAGATCTACTGCTCTTCTGTTTCCCTTTAGAAAAGAGCAGGCCTCCCAGGATATCAATTGAACAGGGCATGACAAGATCCAATAAGACTAAGTATATAATAAGACGCCCTCCTATCAACTCAGGAG
Source organism: Montemys delectorum (assembly GCA_019843815.1). NCBI lineage: Eukaryota > Metazoa > Chordata > Mammalia > Rodentia > Muridae > Montemys > Montemys delectorum. Next base: position 7,985 of record JADRCD010196709.1, on the reverse strand, counting down.
GGAGAAAAGGTTCTTAAGAACAGGCAAAAGAGGAATGGATACAGAAACTGTGGTACATCTACACAATGGAGTACTACTCAGCTATTAAAAACAATGAATTTATGAAATTCTTAGGGAAATGGATGGATCTGGAGAATATCATCCTGAGTGAGGTAACCCAATCACAAAAAAACACACACATGGTATGCACTCTCTGATAAGTGGTTATTAGCCCAGAAGTTTGGAATACAAGAAGAACAACCCACAAACCACAAGAAACTCAAGAAGGAAGACGAAAAGGTGGACATTTCATTCCTTCTTAAAAGGGGGAACCAAATACCCACGGAAGGAGTTGCAGAGATTAACTATGGAGCAGAGACTGAAGGAAGGACAAGCCAACCTAAATATAGCTATCTCCTGAGAGGCTCTGACAATACCTGACTAATACAGATTAGAGGCTCACAGCCATTCATTGAACTGAGTACACAGTCACCAATGAAGGAGATAGAGAGAGGACCTATGGAGCTGAAGGATTTGCAGCCCCTTAAGATGAACAACAATATGAACTAACTAGTACCCTCAGAACTCCCAGGGACTCAACCACCAACCAAGGACCATACATGGTGGGACTGAATGTTCTGGCAGCATGTGTATCGTAGAGGATTGCAAATTCGATCATCAATAGGAGGAGAGGATCTTGGCCCTGTGAAGGTTCTGTGTTCCAGTGTAGGGGAATGCCAGGGCCAATAAGTGGGAGAGGGTGGGGTGACAGGCATGGGGAGGGGGGAGGCAACAGGGGTTTGTTCTTGATGTTTTTGTTTGTTTGTTTGTTGGAGGGGAAACTGGGAAAGAAGAAATTTACATGTAAATAAAGAAAAAACCTAATCAAAAAAAAAAAGTTAATTAAAAAAAAAAGAAAAAAAGAAAAAAGAACAGGCAAAAGAGTCAGAGATTCCCTCTTTTAATGGAGTGGTTGTTTAAAATAGATATAACTAGTTAATAGTTATCTGAGATTTTCTAATACTTAACTTTTTAGTGAAAGTTCTAGATACAATCAAAAGGGGTTTGTTTGTTTTTTTTTTTTTTGTAATTTTTGTTTTTTGAAATTGAAACATTGTTTCCCCTCTTCTCTTTTTTTCTGTCTCCAATCCTTCCCTGGTGCCCCTCAGTCTTTCTCTCTCAAATCCATAGCTTGTAGGTCTCAGAGTTGGTCCCCAAAATGGCCCACTGTGCTGACAATGGCCTAAGAGGAAGGCCTGGGCTCAACCTGGTCTGGTTCCTATTGGATAAAGATAAATGTACCAAATAAACAGAAACCTAAACTCAGCCTTCTCCAGAAAACTTGATAATTCAGAGGGGTTTTTTTTGTTTTTTTGTTTTTTGTTTTTTTTTTTTGTTTTTTGTTTTTTTGCCCACTACTTCCTATCGCTCCTAACAGTCAACTAATGGGACCTTGCGGGGAGTCCACATGGCTCCCCATTAATAATAACAACTCCCATCAGCTCAAGGATTCCCATCCTGCTGACTACCGTATAAAAGCCACTTGCTTTCCTGCTGAACTGCTGCTCTCGATTCCTGTGAGACAGCCTGGAAGCTTGTTCTCCAATACACTGTTTTCCTGCCCACAGAGTGGTCTAGTTCAGGGCTCTTTCTGCACTCATTTACAATGGCCTCTTTTGCTTTAATTGTTGTTACCCTACCGATACAACTACAACATAAATCAAAAACTTTTATTCTTTCAACCCAATGCACCAATCCTCTTATCAGCCAAGGGCTTTCATCCATTCTGAGCACAAAGGCGTGGAGGCCAAAGAAGGTACTCAACCTAAGCAATGTTCTTAAAGAAATGAACCTCCCCCGCCTTGTTTCCTCTTTTTGATATAATAAAGCAAGAAAGAAAGCCAGGCAGCTATTTCCACGATGAGGATTATATAAAATGACAGGAAAAAAAAATGTGACCCAGGAGAATCTGAAGGAAGCAACAATGAGCAGGCAGAGAGAGACAAGAATCTAGGGATCTGTGCACACAATGCTGACTTACCGAATACCATGAGGGTGAAGGATCCAACCAACATGATGACCGTCTGGAAGGTATCCGTGTAAATCACGGACGCCAAGCCCCCTGGGGAGAGAAAGGAAGAATCAGTGAGTTATCCACAAACACTCATAGCTGGGGTCTCCTCCAGCCTGAATGCACATAGGAACATTGTTTAAAAAAAAAAAAAAAAACCACAAACACAGGAAGGGGCTTGTGAGATGGCTCAGTGGGTAGGAGTACCAACTGCTCTTCCAAAGATCCTGAGGTCAACTCCCAGCAACCACATGGTGGCTCACAACCACCCATCATGAGATCTGACGCCCTCTTCTGGTGCGTCTGAAGACAGCTACAGTGTACTTATTTATAATAATAGATATATCTTGAAACAAACAAACAAAAAACTCAGGAAGAAACATCCCAGCTCCTGGCTGCTAGGAGCGAACCTATTACTCCAGCTACCTGGGAGGTTGAGGTAATACCTTTGTAAGCCTCAAGATCATGTTAGGCCCGTAGTCAGTTCAGGGACAGACAGGGTAACTTAGGTTTTGTAACCAAAAACAAAGCAAGAAAACGAGAAAGCTCCAGGCTGGCTCGCAAGCTTGACTTTCAGGTTTAGTCTCATTGAGATTGTGTCTCATTCTTTAGCCAAGGCCAGCCTGGAATCTTTATATTGGCCATGGCTGGTCCTGAACTCCTGGAAATCCGTCTGCCTCAGTTTCCAATTCCTGGGATTACAAGTGTGAGCCACCATAGCTGCGTAAATAAGCCTGCAGGGATCATCATCATCCTCCTAGCACTTGTGTCTTTTTTAGTTTACCCTTTCTCTCACCTTGTTCTCTCTTTTGTTGTTTTCTCTTCCCTTTTCCCTTTCCCTCTCATCTTCTTCCCCTCCCCTGGCCTTCTCCAACTGCCCATTGCCTCTTTCTTTGCAGGCCCTTGCTCAGTAGCCCAGGTTGGCCTTGAACTCTCTCTATCATCCCGCCTCAGCTCCCTTAGCTCTGGGATTATGGGATATGACACCACACATGGCTTCACCTTGCATCTGTCTGATGCAAAATTTCTCTTACAGGGGAGTTCTACTGCAACGTTCACTTATCAATACCAAGTAGGGAGAAAGGGCAAATGTCTAATATCACAATAGCTTTCCTTAATAATCCCCTGACCTCTCCCACTTCGCAGGCCCTTGTGCTAAACCATCTAGCAAAACCATTTTTGCTCTAGCACAGGAATGAATCATTAATCCCCTTGCTGAACATCTTATCTAGGGACTATGGTTTTCTGCGATACGATATAGGCACAAACACATATGCACACACGTGTGGGATCAGCAGAGCTGGCACAACCCGACAAAGGACAAGCCCAGAGACGACTTACCGGTGATCGTGAAAATGGCAGTGATAACCAAGAGGATGAAGATGGCCAGGTAAAGGTCCAGTCCCAAAGCCAGCTTTATGAAGATGGCTCCAGAAAATATGTCTGCCTAGAAAAGGAACAGGGCGGGTGGGGGAAAGCAGGTGTTTCAGTACTCTGGTTTCTCCCCTCTGACCCCACCCCAGGCTCACAGGCCCTGTCCTCTTCCTGGTGAACTATTCATCCCTGAAGACACTACATAAATATCCCATAGGAAGATATTCACACGGCAGTGCCACTCACTAGTTATCCTCAAGGCCATTCGTTGATTGCTCCCTTGAGGTATTTATTAAATAAGGTGGCACGGCTTAAGAATTGTCTGTACTGTGAGGTTTGGGGATGCTTATTAGTTGCCTAGGAGAATCTTTGATTATGATGGAGCAATATATATATGTTTTATATATATATATGTATATATATATACATGTATAATGTGTATATATATGTATATATGCATATATATTATCCTTTTGATATATGAGTGATGTGTGTATGCACACACATGTGTGCATTTGTATGTGTGCACTCGCATGTGCGCATTTGTGTGTGCATATACATGTGTGCATTTTTGTGTGTACAGGTGCACATGCATGTGTGCATTTGGGCATGTGCATGCACCTGCATGTGTGTAGAGGGCAGAGGAGGAGATCAGCTATTCTACTCCATCTTATTTCCTTAAGATAGGATCTTTCAGAGAATAACAGGTAGGCAGGTGGCCCGGCACACTGTGGTGGGTTTGGCCTAATGCTGCTTATATTCTAATGTTAATTTGGGTTCCCCCAAAACTAGTAGCACATCATAAGACATTGAGGGTCCCTGCCCCCAATTAACTCTGATTGGTAAATAAAGATACCAGCAACCAAGAGCTGGGGAGAAGAGAGATAGGTGGAATTTAGGTTGCCTGGGCTTGGGACTATGAGGAAGAAGGAAGGAGAGAGACAACAGAGTCACCATGTCTTAGAAGCAGCGTGCAGGCGAGAGATAAGAGTCGCCATGGGATAGAGAAGCAAGGAGAGCGCCCTGGGCTCTGGGCCAAGAGAACATGGCCCAGAGGGCTAATTGGAGTTGAGAGCAGCCAAGATGGAGCATAGACGTTAGTAAGGAGTAACTCAGAGTTATCGGTCAGAGGTAGATTGTAACAGCACGGAGGGTCGGCAACTGCCCAGCGATTGGGCTGCGTAAGGCACATTAAAATATAAACCTGCGTGTGTATCTTCCACCTGAGAACATAAATGGTCTAAGGCGGGTAAGGAGCGCCGCCCCAGGATTTATTAAAATCTTCATGCTATAGTGCACATGCACACTGGTCCTCCTGCTTTCCCTCTGCCTTCTCCCGCGGTTCTGGAGTTACAGGTGAGCACGTGACCATGACACGATTGTTGCCGGGGTGCCAGGTGTTGAGACTCTGGTCCTCATGCTGGCATAGGAAGCACTGTCACCAAAGGAAGCCATTTCCCCAGCTCTCAACATTAGATTCTTAAATTAGAATCCTTTCTCTTCTTTTGGTGTGCGTGGGGGCATATACTCGAAGGACCCTGCACCCTACTACAGAGATATTTGCTCAACCATGTTTGTATGGTAACTCTCTCCAGAGTAGGCAGGAAAATGGAAACAAGTGAGGTGACCATCAGCAGATGAATGGATAAAGGAAAGGTAGTCTATTCACACAATGGAATATATCTCAGCCATTTTTTTTAAAAAAAAAAAAAATGAAATCGTGAAATTTGCAGGTAAATGGATGGAGCTAGAAAATAAAAATCATCCTGAACGAGGTAATCCAGACCCCCAGAAGACAAATATGGTGTGTATTCACTAATACATGGATTAGCTGTTAAGTCTCCAATAGGCAGGCTACAAGCTGGATATTCAAAGGAGGTTAGGCACAGAGTGAGGGACCAGGAAGGAAGGGCAAGCATCCCTAGGAAGAGGAAAGAGACTAGAGTTCTAGAGAAGACTGGAAAGAGAGATCAGATTGGGAGAGGGAGGAAAGAGGGGACTAAGGGAGGAGAAATGGGGAAGACAGGTAAAAATAAGTCATTTGAGGGATGGATCATATGGAAACCTAATACAATAGAAGTCTCTTAAAATATATACGTATGAAATATCTAATCTAAATTGGATTTGCCAAATAGTAGGGAAGAAAGATCCCCAACTAGATACCTCTTGTTACAAGAGAAACCTCCAGGAATGGGTTGCATCTCATTGAGCTGTTAGCCAAACGGGCCCCATGGGAACCCTTAAACAACCCAGGCTCTTGACAAAGGTATTGTTTGTTCTCCACAAATTAATGGTAAGGCCCTATTGCCGAAGACAACCTCCCTACAACTCACTGAACATGGAGAAGTTGAGCTGGTGCCTACCTAGAGCCTTGACTCCCACTGACTAGTGTTGGTCGTACTGGAAAATGCATTGTATGCTACCAGAGAAGACATGTAAACTCCTACCCAGCTACAAACCCAGTGATCTACAACGGTGACCTGCTTGTAAGATAAGCCTGTGCCATGGTGGTACAAGAGTTGTGGGCATGATCAAACACTATCTGATTGGAATTAAGAGCCATTCCATGAGATGGAACCCACGCCTGACACTGCTTGGGTGTTGAAGAACCTGAGATTTTCCAGGGCCGTAGGGGCAAACCAAATACTAATATGCTCCTAAGGAAACATGCCAATAAAAATGACTCCTAGTCACATTCTGCTATACTCGTAAGTCAGTGTCTCTCTCAGCCATCCTCAGAGAAGCTTCCTACTGCAGCAGATGGGAAGAAATAGAGACCCACAACTGGACAGTGTGCAGAGAATGTGAGACCTTGGAATGCTCCATCCTAAATGGGATGTCGCCATCAAATCCCTCCCTGCAGGCTTCAGGGAACTCTGAAGTAGAGGAAGAGAAGGAGGAGGGAGAAGAAGAGGGGGAAGGAGAGGAGGAGGAGGAGGAGGAGGAGGAGGAGGAGGAGGAGGAGGAGGAGGAGGAGGAGGAGGAGGGAAACGAGGAAGAGGAAGAAGATGAGGAAGAGGAGCAGGAAGAGGAGGAGGAGGAAAAATATGAGGAAGAGGAAGAGGAGGAGCAGGAAGAAGAAGAAAGAGGAGGAAGAAGATGAGGAGAGATTACGAGAGCCAGCTCGGGTGGAGGATGCTAAGTAAGCAATGCCTTCTAGATACAATGGGACTGACACATATGAACTCACAGAGACTGGCTGCATGCATAAGACCTGCACAGGTCTTGGCCAGATAGGGTCCCAGTGCTGTCAGGGGAAGTGGACAAACGACCCACCCCTAACCCATGAGCCACTTCCAACTGGTAAGCACTCACAAAGGACAATTAGTCTTCACCAGTGCCCAGCAGGAGACGCCCAAAGGATACAAACTCAGTGGTAATTTTTTTTTTTTTTTGTCTTACAATGCTTCATCTGAGCATTATTTATTTATTTTACCGTGTAGATCTTTTCCTTATATAATATAGTTTCTGATCTTGTTTTTATGGTTTTTTGTGTGTGCAAATGTGTAAGTCAGCATCTGTTTATGTTTCTTGTGTATTTTCTTTTGCTCCTTTCTGTTTGTTTTGTCCTATTATGATTTGTTTTTATTCATTATTATTATTACCATTATTATTATTATGTTGGATGCATGTTTTATTCTGAGAGAGAAAACAAAGGGTGTGGATTTGGGTAGGTAGGAAAGTGGGAGCATTTAGGAGGAAATGGAAGAGGGGAACTATAATAAAAACATATTGTGTGAAAAATTGTATTTTTGATAAAAATAATAAATTTAAGGGTGGGAAAATTAATTAATTAAAAAGAAAGTAATGAAAAATCTTCAGAAAAAGGGGAAAACACAAAAAGAGGAACATTTCTAATAAAGAAGGATTTTAACGACTTGGGGTTTTCTTTTGCTAAGAGAGACCATCTTGGAACAATTGATAATCTCTCAGTAGACTCATAGTTTTTAGCCGGGTCACTTTCCTAGTTCTGTTGTCTCCTGGGAGATCAGCAGCTTTCCTAGAAGTATGATCTGAAATACTTGGGGATCACAGGACATCTTGTCCACTAACGAGTCTCCACGTGTATGTTACTAGAGACTGAGAACCTGTGGTCCATCTTTTCCCAATCCTAGCAGGCAAGATTCTTGAAAACTTGCCCATCTTTATTTGTTTAATAAGTAGCCAGGATAAAATTGGCTATCGGGATATATGTGTGTATAAACAAATGTCTAAGGTTAGTCATCATTAATATCACTCAGGACATAACCTTGTAAGCATAAGAGGCCTGCTGCCAAGCCATCAGCTGATCACAGGCACACGTGGAAAACACGTGCCCGAACTCTTTGCACCCGACCCAGCTTCCCTACATTCCCTTCCTCAGTTACAACCCAGAACCATGCGCTCCAAAAGGTCTCATCCCTCAAGGGATCCTTTAACTGCTGCCTTCTGTTTTGGCACACACTCAACGATCTTTGGAACCATAAAGATGTAGAATGTCAGAGGGGACCTCAGAGATTGCCAAGTCCTAGGCACTTGGAGAACAGAGAACAAAGTCTCTCGCACCCAGTGGTTGGGGGGG
>JADRCD010196706.1:20204-40678 GCA_019843815.1 Montemys delectorum | reverse complement strand
TTTTTCTTGCACACATCACCCCTTTGTTATGTGAAGCTAGAAAAGGTTCTGAGTATTTAAGTGTGTCTATTTTCTGTTTCCCTTAGAATTGAAAAATGGATGTGGTATCACTAGTGTGACCCCAATGCTCAGGAGACGCCAAACATTACTGTTAATGCCATTGCTTTTGATGTTAGTTTGATTCTAAGGAGTATATGGGATAATTCATTATATGGGATAATTAGTGGATAAATACTGTCTCTATAAGCTTACCTAGAGTTGTAATTATAGTAGATGTGTAAATAGGGTACTTTTTTTTTTTTTTAGAGCACATTCACATCAGACACAGAGCCCTGTCTTCCAGTGTCAATTACTGTGAAATATACTATAAATTACCAGGCTTACTGAAAAAAAAACCCCACAGGTAGATAGATGAATTATAAAATCTATATATGTTTAGGGAAAAAAAATTTTCTGAGCCATGTCACATTCAGAGCCCAGAAAGAGTTCCATGTACAACTGAGCTAAATGTATTAAAATTTCTATGAAATATGGGATGACTAAAGAGGAAGGCATTTTTTTTTAGTTAATTCTGAAATGCTGTTCTTTTTCTACCTATTGTTCAATTTATCTGCAAGTTAAGGAGTGAACTACAACTGAGTGGCTAAGCTGAATGCAAGGGAATAAAATTCTAAAAGAGAGGTTAATGTTGATTATCCCATGCTTGGTGTGTCCTCAGGATCTAAACCTTGTGGTTTTTCAGAGATAGAACGACACACTGCCAACAGGTTGATGCAGAATCCTAAAGTGATCCATGTTCATGAGCAATGGAAGCTGGATGGACAGCCCACAGCTTGTGGACTGCATTAGCCCTAGAAGTTGCCTCTCTCCAGTCTCAGGGGCTAGATGAACTAAAAGCACAAACTCAACACTTTCTTTTTATTAACTATCTTTTTATATTCAGAATAAATGCTTGTGCTTGGCTACAATTATCCAACCTGGTAGTTGTGCCTTAAAAAAAAAGCTCCAGTTGAGAGCTCCTAAATTATTTGCTTACAATTGCATTCTAACTGTTTTATAAACTGTCTGGTGATCTCTCAGTAAGAAAGTTTCTCATTTGACACGGATTATTGATATCTTCAAGAATTATTATTCAAAAAACTTTCTTCATGAAGTTATTAATAAATAAAAATGGAGTAAATATCAAATTCTGTCCACCATGTGCCAGACATTATTTTAATGACTAGAAATTTTAATTCTTTTATAAAGCTCTCTGAGTAAGTCAGATTTTTATCACTCCTTATCCTCATAGGAAAACTGAAGTCAAAAGATGGGAAGAGTTCCTGCAGGAAGGGTAAGGAATTGAATCCCATTCCAGTGTCTATTTATTCCCATTAGTCTGTCCTAGTATTGTGAATTATTTGATATGGTCAGATTTTTTGATAGTGTAGTTTCATGAAAGTAATCTTTTCTAGAATGGGGTTCAGGATTAATGAGCATTAATAGTGAGGAGTAATAATATAGATTGGTGAGTCCTGTTTAATGCTCAGTCAGGCACCAATTAAGACTTTAAGGTATGTGTGAAGACACATGCATGTGCATGTGTGTGAGCACTCGTGCATGCATGTACACACACACACACACACACACACACACACAGAGGGAGGGGGGAAGAGATATGAAAGAATCTATCTGAAGAGACTGAAGTTCATCAAACATTTTTTTATATATTTGAAGACCCACAGCATTTCTGCCCTGAGCATGTCTGTGCCTGTTTAACCATCCATATTGCTGCAGAAAAAAAGCCTATAGAATGTATTCCCAAAGACTAGATAAGTTTGTGGAAAGGTAGGAGTGTGTTCAGAAACAAAGAATCAGAAGAACATTTCAAATATTCTGTATCTCTTTCTTGTCCCTTCTCCATTTGTGTGCATTCCACTCCATTTATCCTGGTTCTGTTGTAACAGATGCCAATGGAGCTCTTGACACCAAGAATGCCAGATCCATCACTAGCCTGTTGCCAAACTGGGAGGAGGGAGAGGGAGCAACAATATGTTTTGTTTGCATCAGTTCACGTATTTTAATAGAGAGACTCATTTGAATAACATTTGGACAAAAGAGTTAATAATAGTAGCTGAGATTTGAAAGCCAGATTGGATTAATGAGCAACTGACCCAAATCTTCACCCTGAATAAAAACTGAATGACATTAGAATAATTTTGAAAGCACAGAGTAGTCTGTCAATTGAACTTTTCTCCTAAATGTTCCCTGCTACCTTTCCTGCCACATATATCCAACATAATACTCAAGTAGGCCTACCTTTGTTTTACCTGAGAGTTATTTTAGATTGGCATTATAATAACTGTGAACTATATAACCAGTGATTGTGAGTTTAGCTAGAAATCCATTTTTTCACAAATAGCTTATCAGGTTGTAAATACTACTATTTTCATATGTATGCAGATTAATAATTCACAAAGGCATTAGAAATAATTGTGCATTAAAAATATTTACAACTGTCAAAATGCTACATAATTGCATGTTGGGGGGCACAAATAGTGTGAGAAAAGGAAAACGACTGGAAGGAAAATGCTTACAAAACCAAACCTTTATGTAGGTTTAGATGAAATTAGTGCCCAGGCTCCAATCAAGTCATTACCAACATTACAGTCTCTACTTATTGTTCCCCTTGAAAGAATAAAAAACCAAACCAAACCAATATTTTGCTTCTCTTATTACAGGCTAGTCTTGTGACTACTTAATTCTACCCAGACTCATATATAAATAATATTTATGGAGTCCATTTTCTTTTATACACAATCATGTTTGTGAGACTTGACTAGAGTGTTATCCATAGTAATAAATTACTCATTCAGAATCTCATATATAGGAACATATTAACTGTTATTTCTCCATCTTAATGTGGAAGAAAAGTTTACTTTTGTAAATGCATGACTATTATATAAATAATTGGCAATGAATATTTTTGAATGTGATTCTAGAAAAACATATATGGATTTTACTAAGTTCTAGAAACTTTTCAAAGGCATTGCTCTTATCTGACGCTCTACTTGGCAAAGACTTGTAAGTCATTGCTCCTCAGTGTGCACTTTATATATAACTGCCTTTGAGTTAATTTATACAGATTTGTCAAAATCACAAAGCCTTCTCAGGTACATTTCTACCGTATTCAAAATTTATTCCTTACTTTTGGAAAATGAAAAAAAAAAACTAGCCTTACTTAATATAAAATTGTCCAGTTATAACCTCTTCTCTTCAAGGTAAAAAACTAAGAAACCAAAACAGTTTTTCACTGTTAGATTGTCCCTGTTGCTTGCCCTTCAAAATCTTACAATTAATTCCTATTTAGTTTTATGTGTCCTCAAGGAGGTACTATTTTATTTCTCTGCTTTTTTTTTTGTGTATGTGTTGCTTGTTAGTGTGGATGTTCATGTACATTGATGCACCTGTGTGTGGAGGCATTCCTCTCTCTCTCTCTCTCTCTCTCTCTCTCTCTCTCTCTCTCTCTCTCTCTCTCTCTCTCTCTCTGTGTGTGTGTGTGTGTGTGTGTGTGTGTGTGTATTTGTGCATGTGGAGACCACAGGACAACCTCATCTATTATTCCTCAGGCCAGCTATACACAGATTTGTAAAGACTAGATTTATTGCAAAATCCATTGTTGAAAATTATTGTAAAAATATTATAAAAATAGATTTATTGTTTTAACACAAAGTCTTTCTTTAGCTTGGCCCTTCATAGTAATCTAGGCTTGCTGACCAGTGCGTCCCAGGAACCTGCCTGTCGGCCTCAGGAGTGCTATGAATACAAGCTGAACTAATCCTTCTACTTAGTATTTGTTTTCATTTTTTGGTTTTCTAGATTACTGTATAATTGCATGAAACTCCCACCTTTTCTTCTTTGAACCCTCCCACACTACCTTTATTACTCTCTTTCAAGTTCATGGCATCTCTTTCCATTGATTTATGATATGTGTATACATCAACAACAGTATACAATAAATATGACTAGCTGAGGCTCTATAATGTTACTTGTATGTATATTTACAGGGCTGACCATTTGGTATTGGATAGCTAAATGGTGTATTCTTCTCCGAGGAAGACTATTCATCCTATAATAAGTATTCCCAAGGTGCCTGTAATTCCTTGAATAGAGTTGAAGTCTCCTGGATTTCACCTGTCTATATTAGCATATCTCTTGGTGTCCTCCACTGAGCATCTCTTTTTCACTTTCCTATTGTGTATCTGTCATTAAGTTAATCATCTATGAATGACATGTTTTACTTTCAAATGGAAATAATGTAGCCAACTGAAAGGCCATGCCTGACAACACTAATTAATACATTAGCAATCAATAGGATTAATTATATACTGTTTCCTTACATATTTAAGTTTGCAATCAAAAAGAAACAATTTTAAATATTGTACCAAAAACACAAACCAGAATCGCAACAGGATTTCTTTCCAACCTCTGTCTTCTTCATTATTTTCACAGACTGGATTTTGCACCCACCAAATGTGAAGCACCAAAATGAGGAAAACAGATTAACAAAATAAAAGATGCCTAGAGCAATAAATGGAGTTTAATTCTTTGAAGGATGACTTTCTGAGATCCAGCAACATCAACAAAACTGTTACTGAGTAAGTGAATGTCCACAGTGGTCACAGACTGTTCTGCACCATCTCCTAACTTCTCAGAGCACTGCTCAGGGCTGCAGCAGGGTAATCCGAGTAGATTGGCTTGAGTCATGGTCCCTCTGCCTTGTCCATTATCCATCACCACCACCTCCTCTTCTCCCTCCTCCTCCTCTCCTTCCCCTCTTCTTCCTCCTCCTCCTCTTCCTTCTCTCCTTTCTTCTCCCTCCCCTCTTTTCTTTTCAAAAGCCATCTGCCCTAGCTCTTTGCTTTTGGATGTTCAATAGCCACACGAATACAATTTGCTGAGATTTTTTCCATATTCAATTATATTTATTACCTTATGTCACCAAAGCATTATGATATAAAGGAATTATGTAAAATCATGACTGCAAACATACTGGCATGCTCAAAATAAGAGAGTAAAATAAATGAAGGCCGCTATATTGTTAACTGAAAGTGAAAAACATTTGTACTCTAAACACAACTTGGGCCAAATCATATTCCACCAACATTTGTCCCTTCCCTGTATGTTATTGCTCATCCACTGTCCCTAGATTTTATTCATCCATCATCCCTCACTCTCTTCTGCCTTAATGATGCTTCTCTGTTAAGCCTACTAAATAGAATCACTGGTAATTTTGTTTATTCCTAAGCTATCCAACTTCTTGATTGTGGCTGGAAACCTATTACTATTCAATCTTTTTTCTTTTTTAAACTCTTCCTTCAGTATTGATCAACACCGACCTCATGACAACTATTATTGGAAAAATGAACTATTATTTCTTACTCTAGGAATGTCTTTCTTACCTACTACACTCTCTTATTCATTGTGCATCCAAGTACTTACAGACTTCCTGTCACTTCCTCTAGTTTATCCTACAGTCCAATGTCCATCTAAGTACTTGCCACAGAATTTGAAATGCTGGTTGAGACCTTCATTGAAAGTATTATGCAGAGCAGATGGAATTTCCAATGCATCAGAGCATATGCATCAGGCAGTAATATGGACCAAATGTCCACTTTGAAGAAACCAGCAGAGGGTAAAGAAGGCATCAAAGTTAGTGCTGTCTGTCTTTGAAGAACATCATTCATTCATCAATTTAATTTTCATTTAATTATTTTAGGTATAATTTCTGTAGGCCTGTTCATTCATTTTGTCCACTACAGTCTTAGAGCTAATGCATCATAAGCTATCCCTTTCAAAAGAGGGGAAAATCATTTATTAAGGTTCTCCCCAAAGGGTAAATAAAATTAACTTCATTCCCAACTCTTAGCCCTGGGAGGCTGTGACATATGGAATAAAAGGAAACTGACCGATACTATCTGAGTACAGGAAATCTGACAACAATTAGGTAACAACAAAAATACCTGGATGCTGTTTTTGTTGCAACCTCAATTATGCTGAGTAAAGGCTACAATCTGGAAGAAAGCAATATGAAACGCACATATTAATAAACAACTCCACCCACACAGAAGAGCTAGCACTAAGGTCTTTATTTGAAAATCATACTTAACTTAGGAAAAATTTCAAAGGTTATCTTTATAAAAATATGTTACTACAACAAAGCTAGTTTCTGCTACAGAAGAACACTATACATAGAAAATTGTGGAAGGTATGGCTTTTGGAGAACAATCACTGACTTCACATTTATTCAATAAAAGAAAGAAAAGGAAATTTATGTCAGTTCTAAGTGTTAAAGCCAATGTCGAGACCTCAACCTTTTGGATTTATATTAAGGACTAAAATATCATCACAATCTTCAAAATAACTTTGCATTAGAGTTTATCAGTTAGTTTCTTTTATGTAACAAGCCAACCCAAACAATGCCTTAAATCTCCCACAACTTACTGAGTTCCTCTTACTGGGGAGGTCTTCACATCTGGCTAAACTTATACAAATTTGACCTGGATACTTCATGAATCTGTAGGCAACTGGCATACTTTGTAAGGCTCAAGGGTCACAAAAAGTCTCTCTTACCTCTGTGACAGTTGGTTGTCAATAATAAGGGCAATAGGGGTAGTCATGGTGCATGTCTTTTATCAGGATAGCTTGGTAGTCTAATAATAAATTTTTTCTCTGTCAAATTAAGAGATAAAATATTCTGAAAACCCTCTTTCTCTCTATCTATATTTGGACCTGGAAGAGGCTCAATATCATCAGTTTCCACTGAGCAGGACCATAATCAAAGACTCCATAGATTAAATTGTCAGGCAACTGCTTTTTCACTGTATGAGAAGAGCCTTAAAATACTCGAGATTTTTTTGGAAGTGTACACTATATTGAGTAATAAAAGGTTAGTTGTTCAAGATTATATCATAGAAGGAAAAGTAAAAGAATTTCCTATTTACAAAGTTACTTGCCTGTAGTAGGAAAAATACACAGTATTATAACTTTTTACTTAATACTCTGTGATTTATAAGCAGTTATCCTCACCTTTGTAACAAATATAAGCAATCACTAAACTATCCTTTAAGGTTCTGTGATTGCTAATGTTGTGAAAATGAGGATAACTGTTTATAAATCAGAATATTAAGGAAAATAAGATGGAGTCATTATCTTTGATTCATAGTGTCATAACCACTTCACTGAGGTAAAGAATTTATACATGTGTAGAATATACGATTTTCTGACTTTGATATTGAGCTTAAACTTGTAGAAAATGCAAAACTTCTTTCCATAATAGATTATCCAGTCTGAAGGATAAAATGTATCACAACATAATGAGATAAGAAATGATCCTTCTTCAATGATGGTATCATAAAAAGCAAGGTCTTGACATAGAAATTAAATGAAGGGGATGATACCTATTGATTTTAAGTGCAAAAATATTATATGATTATTATTTATTCCAATTAAATGCCTATCTTCATATGAGTATTGTAATTCTACTCCACAGAAATGTTGTTCTTGGTGCATTCACTTTGTAAAAGACACAAAAATGTTCAAAGTCCATGTCCTTAAAAGTAATGTCCTTAAATCTTTCCAAGATTTGTAAAGACAGTGGATGTAAGAATAGCTCAGTATGCATCTTTGTACAATTCTGTAGATACCTTTGGTACATGCTTATGAGTTTAATAAATCATGACACAAAAGTGAAGAGTGTTATTCTTGGGACATTGCACCCAGTGTTCTCAAGGCAGACGGAGCATGACAAATTGTGTAGAAGGTTGCTGCCAGAAGACACAGTAGTAGTAAGATTTGGATCAGGCAGACAGTTTAACCTAGTGGACCTAAGACATACAGTTACTAGCCGTGTAATCTCGGACCTCAATATGCTTATTTGTGCCCGACAAGAAAATGAAGATGAAAGCACTGATACTTCATCCATAACATCGGGATAAAAATTAAATGAGTTTATGACTACAAAATACTTAGTAAGTCTCATATAGAACTTGGGAATTATTTTCTAATTTATAATCTAACTGAGAGAGGAGGTAAGAGGTTTATGGCAGAACAAAAGACTAAAATTTTCAAAAATCTTATATTTCAAAGAATTAAAGCAAAGCAAATTGTCAAACATTTTCTATTTGATTTTGCTGTAGATCAACTCTAATTAAAAGCAATGAAACTTTGGTTTCATGATCCTGTTTTTGAAATGTCATGAGTTGGGGACAAGGATTGCAATGAAGGTTCTTCCTTTATCTTCATGTTCAATGTTCCACTTTGTGGTTTCTTCTGAATGCTGTAGGATATTTGTCTCATGCAAAATAATTGCCTTGATAAACTAACTACCAGTGAGCCGTCATCGTCAGAGCTCTGGAAGAATGCAGTGATTGATGCCTGTCATTAATTCGCATCCAGATCACAATGAGGACATTTCGGCAGGCATATGGAGTGTGGGTGAAGTTCTACAAACCTCCTCCACAGAGCACACTCACTCATAAGCTGCAAATGTCCTTTGTGCATGTGAATGTTTGGGAGTTGTCACAAGCACTGGTTCAGACGTTATGCTGTTTTAGATTTATGTTAATCTACCAAAAGGTTACTAGAGAAGTTATGAAGTGTCATTCATACATGACTTTGCTAACACCTTCTACCACCCCATCACACTTCTTGTCACATCCCACACTGTTCTGGGAATGACTCTTGTCACCACTTGATCCTGATACCCCAAATTATTGTCACATTCTTATTGTAGACTCAACATTCCTTTATTTCTGAGTTGTGCAGTCCATGTCTGGCTGATCTGAACATATATCTTCAAAAGCCTCCAGTCAAATTTGATTGCCATCTGCTGCACATTTGGAAGTGATTTCTGTGATGGAGTGGCCAGACTGACATGTGCTATACCCAAACCTTCATGTCAAAGTGCAGCAGCTAGCTTTGATAAACTTCACTGAGAGGAATTCTTTTAAAGGAGCATTACTCTTGTCTACGTGTACATAGGCAACATCTTTGGCATCTTTGTACTTTTTTTAATTACTTTTCAATTTGTTCTTGGAACTCTTAAATCATGGGACTTTTCTTTATATAATTTGTAGACAGAGAAATGGTGAGGTTTGTTAAATATCATAAAACTATGGAAAGCCTGAAAGACAGAAAAATAAGACACTTAACAATGAAAATGAGATTCTGATTACAGTTGCTGATGAGTTTTACTACCTCATCACAACACATAGAACTATAATATATAAATAAATGAATACATAAAATACAAAAATGAATAAATAAATTTCTTCCTTGTCATTTAGTCATTTAAGTCTGCAGTTAGATGGAGAAGGGGGAATCTATTGTCTATTTAGATTATTCTAATTGCTCCCCCTTACACTAAAAATTCTAATTGTAATTCTAATCCCTATAGTCTAAAAGTCCTTACATCAGCACTCAAACAATTGCTACAGTATCAGCTGTCTATCAAATACTTGGTCCTTTCCATTGCTTCACTTATCTGTATTAGTCCAACAAACTAAAAGACCTAAAAATTTAGTCTCCTGACTATCAACTAATCAGTTTAATTCAGCTATTGCTACTCATGGTATACTATTCTAAACCTAAGTTCATAGAGAACTCTTCACAATAATGTCTGTCCTTATAAAGTTCCAACTCCTGACATAATTGAGGTGATGGGTTCAAAAATATCAAGAACTATGTTTCAATACGTGTATCTTCTAGAACTCCATCAAAGTGGCTCTTAAAAATTATACTAGGTCATTCCTAAATCCTCCAATAAAATACTGTTTAAGAGATATTACCTTACAGATTTTATGTGAGGTTCCTTCACTGCTATCTTTTAATTGTCCTTTCTGGGTGTGGACTCACTGAGAAACCAGGAGGGCTTTTGTTACTCAGTAAAGTAAAAGTCAAAGTAATTTCACACACTGTTCTAAGGAGCCTGAACAGATCATGTTGAAGAAATAGTTGATTGTGGTGGTTTTGAATATGCTTGGCCTGAGTGGCACCGTCAGGTTGTGTTCCCTTTTTGGAATTAGTGTGGCCTTTTTGGAGTAGATAGAGCCTTGTTGGAGGAAGTGTGTCACTGTAGAGGCTGGCTTTGAGACCTTCCTCCTAGCTTCCTGAAAGGCAGTCTTCTGTTTGCCTTCCAAATAATGTGTACATCTTTCAACTCCTCCAGAACCATATCTTCCTGGATATCAGTATGCTTCCTACCTCGTTGAAAGTGGACTGAACCTCTGAACGTGCAAGCCAGCCTTAAATGTTGTCCTTTTAAGAGTTGACTTGGTCATGGTATCTGTTCACATCAGTAAAACCCTAGCTAAGATAGTGCTATAGAGAATTAGGAAAAAGGAATTCTCAGGACTTCCATTATCCACAGAGTCCCAAGGGTAATTTATCTCCAACAATACCTTCCTCAACTTCAAGTGATACCACCACCTGCCCCATTTTAAAATTTTCATTGAGATTAGACTTGATTGTGATGTGTGTTTGCTGCCTGTGCCCTGGACTACTTGCTGTCCAACCCTACTTGCCCTTGGGGGTTGGAGGTGTGGTGGTGCGAAGTCAATGACATAGACTCTGAGAGCAGGTGAGAATTGCTGCAGCAAGCTCATTGGAACACTGCTGCAAGCTCCTTTAATACCCTCCACACACACCCCATTGGTCCCAAGAAAGCATCTTTTCTAAACAGCACTTCCCAATTGGCTAGCATTGTCTGTACCAGCAATCCTTCATCTCTCTGGCAGTCCTCAATTAGGTCTTTCTGCAGAAGATGCTTTTGTGGCTACATGGCCCCTGGCATTTACATAGAGGTGGCCCTGCTATCCCTGCTACATGTATTAATATGTACTGAATGTGCAGTCAACTTCATTTTTGAAACTTCTTCAAATCTTAACATTCAAGTATTAAAGTAGGAGTTCTATGTATAGGAACAAAACTTACTTTGCAGAATTTTCAGCATTATGCAAAAGAACTATACTTTAAAAACTCAGATATTACTTGAAAGAGGTTGGAGAAACTAGCTTTTAGCCTGTATCCAGCCTCTGTAGCCTGTGCATATAGATATGATGGTATCAGGGACATTTTTACTCTTCTACTAGGTTGGGAAGGTGAATAGATGTTTGATATTCTTTAGGGGAGGAAGTAATTAAAGAGCCATGACTTCCACAGTACATTCAAATGTATATTTAGCCACTAGCACAACAGAAGAACAAGCATTGTGGCATAACTGTAATTAGACAGAAGGACCAAGTAGAGAGATATTACAGAGAAGACAAGAGAAATTCCTGTTGAAATAAGGAGAGCTATATCCTAAAAATAAACATTTAAATTAGCAAAACATTTGGAGAGCAAAACAAAGTACTTGTTCAAAAGTGTGTTCTTCTGCCAAAGTTTATGTAATCATAAACCCAAAATTGATAGATTTACTTAAAATAAATGCCCTTGAGTGAAATTTTATATAAATGAGTTACATTTTGAATGTATTATAATTAACCTCATTTTATCATGTGTATGACATGTTTTCCCAAAGGATATCAAGACATTTAATAGAACCTAGGAGTAAAGACAAAATAGCATGGTAATTGGATGTAAATGCTTCATTTCCTAAAGTGTCCCTGTGTTGCACCTCACCTTTCTCAGTCTTATTCCTTTCTCCCTACTCCCAAGTGATGTCAATTATGTGCAACCTGAATAATAATGTATTAGGGTTCATTCATCAGCTTATTAATTCAGTTCCTGTATTCTCTTTCCCAAATCCTCTATCACACAGTAATAAGTGGAAATATGTTTAATTATAGCATTATAACAGATAAAGTAATTATTCATATCACTTACAAAATGGATATAATATATATCCCATTTTCCTTCCGTAAGTCCCTTGAATAAAACCCTTCTTTTTTTGTTTGCTTTGATCCTCAGAGGAAGCAGAATGGCTTTTCTCAATTTCTTTTCCCTGGAATCAGAAGGTATTAAAAACTTGTGTGGGTTATTCTTTGAGGTTTTGGGAGCCACTTGGACTTTTATGTAGTCCATTAGGGGTCACTCTTGCATATTATGTCATCAAATGAACTAAGAGAACCATTAATGAAGGAAGTCTTGACTTTGGCCACAGTTTCCAAAGTTTTGGTTCATGGTCTCTGGTCCTCATTGCTTCTGAGGCCATGTGTGATGAAATCAAACATCATGGTGGAGGGCATGCTATGTATCCAAGGCTACATCCTCATGGCATTGAGAGAGTCCTGGAATAATACGCACCTTTCGAACATAAATATCCAAAGATCCGCTTTTTCCAATGTGGGTCCGTATCTTAATGATATCTGAAAAGTAGAAGAAATAAAGTTCACTGATCAAATCATGGATGAGGATTGTGGTACTTTTTTTCTCAGCCTGAGCCATGAAAATGTCACACTGATTACCCTCTGGAAATAAGCATATACAAGCCCTCACAGTCTTTTTCTTCCGGAATTCCCAATGGAGATAGTCTGTATGTAGAATGAATGTTTCCAGAGTTGCAGGTCCATTTATCTGTCTTTTAATCCCTAACCAGGTATGTCTCAAATTTAAGATATTCACTCACATGATATCTATAGTTTTATTGATATTTTTACAAAAATACATAATTTTTGCGTGTGAGAATTAATGAAGTCATGATGAAAATAGCCCCTAACTCAAAGTCACCAAGGGCTAATGTTTCTAAGGAGCAAATTCCATACCTTATTGTGATAGAAAATAAGCAGAAACAATCCTTATTACCAGTTTTAGTTTTGTGTGTGCATGTCTAAAGTGTGTGATGTGTCATGCATGTGTGTGTGTGTCTATAATATGTGTGATGTGTCTATGTGATGCTTGTGTGTATGTGTGTACATTTGTGTATGCATGTGCATGTATTAACAATGCACATCCTCTGAGAAAATATGAAATCCTGTTAAATACCTTTAATGGTTTTGGATACTAGCATAGGTCCTATCACAACAAGAAAATCTACGGTGAATATATTTAAAATATTTCTTTAGCATCAACTATATGTTAACCATACCCTCCAGTTCTAGTATAGAGTTGACTAAGTCTATGCAGGAGTTGTGATTGTAATATATATTTATGTGGTTCTATATTTAAAATCTATAAGATGAATACTGTTGTCATGTATTGTTATCTATATTAGTTTCCCAGAACTTCTATAATAATTAATTACAAATTTCATGTCATAAAACTTATAAACAATTCTTTCTCAGAATCTTGAAACTTTAAGCCTAACATGGTTAGGATTAAACTTCTCTTCTGTAGAGGTGAATAGTCTACTCTTTCTACTTGGATTTTATAAACAGTATTAAACCCTTTTTGACTTTTTAATGTCTTACTACACTATTAGTTGTCAAGGCTTACGCTTCTATAAGTTCCCTATTTCATATAACCTAAAACAAAGTATGTGCGTAGCTGTGGATGTTAATAGGATGGTATTATATTGAAATATCACAGAGAAACAAAGAAACTACCTAAAGTTGCATTGTTTAATTCTGGCTAAATTGTGTAGAACGAGCGTCATTAGGTTGCTAATGAAATACTTCTTACTAAGTCCATCTGGATCTATGGTCAGTAAGAAGTGATGTGTGTCATCCACAGAATGGCAGGGGAAGATAACAAGTGTATGATTCCATTAGAATAAGGCACGGATAAATCCTAAATCCTGATAAAATGAGAAACTGAGTAAATAAATTTGTTGTATTAACAGTTTCATTTTTTTTCTGAAAACTGAGATAAATTACATACATATATGAATGTAGAATTATATTTCTATCAGTGTGTGTGTGTGTGTGTGTGTGTGTATGTGTGTGTGTGCAATGACATGAATTAAAAGGAATTACAAATGCAAGGAAGTTCTGGTCTCTGTCTTCTACATACCAGATAATCAATACTGCTCACTGAAGGGTGGAGAGGTTGGCAATGAAAGGAGCTTGGGGAAGGGAGGTGAAAAATATTCAAATTATATTGTATGAAATTCTAAATTAATAAACTTATTCTTTGAAATCATTAAATAGGAATTTTAAGAAATGCCAAATGTTAATAATTGAAAGCTCTGAATTATGACAGACCTATATAGGAATCACAGATTTATTTCTCATAATTTGGGGCATTCAGTGTCATGGCCACCAATTGTCACTTACAACATGAGGGCGTTAATAAAGTTTCAATATTATTTTGTGAAATAACTTATTAATGAAAAGATATGTCCAAATATCCTAAGCATTAAACAGCTAGTCTGGAGAACTAGTGGAGAAATTTAAAATCAGAGACTGTATTTGCTTGTCAGTCTGAAACAGGAAGCTACAACCTGTTAATCAAAACAGCTTACTGCCTATCACTAAATACCATCTTATCAAAGCAAAACCATTTTCATTTTAACAATTGTTGATTTATTATGATGGCAGAATTAAGTAGATATAAAAGAGAGAGTGATACCTAAAATACTTATTATTTGGTTTATGGCATAATACATGTGCAAACTTCATGTTTGTAAACTTACCATCTACTATTGGAGGTAATTGTAATGTTTGGGTGGAAAATAATATAAAATAATATAATGTACTAATGACAAATAAAAATCTATACATGTCATTATAATAGGCAGTCCCTGGTGTATTAAGTGTCAGAAAAATATTAGAAATCATATCTGGCAGCAATTTGAGCAAATTACACTAGTAGACACATTCCATTTTAGGAGACTTCTATTTTTATAATACATTGTTGTAATAATGTTCCCACCGATACAACTGTATCCCATATTTATGCACTGTTACACGTTAATAATATTAAAATTAGAAATAGTTATACTATTATTAACAACCTGTCACTTAGTTTCACATGGATTAATTTTTTCAGGGACAGATGGACACTTTAATTCTTTTAACCAGTTGCTCTTTTCCCATCATTTAAAAGAAGGGTAACAATGTGTAGAAAACATGTGTACCTAGAAAAGCCAGAACTATCTTATCCAGCTCAAAGTAACCTAAGCCTTGTAGGGAAACAGAAACATCTACTCAGATGTGCCACCTGTGGATGTTAATAAGGATGTTTCTTTGTTAAGGACTCATTGATTTTACACTGCTCACATAAATACTTCCCAACAGAAGCCAGGATGAGGACATTAACACTATCATCTCAAGAGTCTAGTTTAATAAAATAATACATTAAATAATTACTATAAATTCTCAGTTCATACAGAATGCTTCTTTAATCTATCAGGATAATGTTGTAGATTATATATCACAATATAAAGGTATTAATTAAAATATTTAATTCAAGTAATTGGTTAATGTATATCTATAAAGTTGCAAATGAATTTTATGTAAGTAAAAGTTGGGAAGCTTAATTAAATTTTCTCATTGTATATTTAGTAATAATGTTTTGTCTATCTTGAATAATTCACAAGTTTGAATCCTAAGGCATACATATATTATATATGTCTGCATATCTTAACTTAGATGTATATTTCATATGTGTTTAGGTGCCTAATTACTCTGGCAGAAAGGGTCAAGAGGACAAGATGTCCGTGAGCTATAACAGTTGGAAGATGTGGGCGGCATGTGGACCTGAGTTACCGCGTAACATTACCTTGCTCAAATCATATTGCTTAAATTTTGCACTGCTAGGCAGTAAACTGGGAAAAGAAGGAAATTGAGAAAGTGTTAATTTTTAAGCAACTTTGACAAAGATTGAGTTTCATATGACAAATGTTGTCAGCAAGACAGGATTCTGTCAGTGGAAGAAGTTTAAACATTAACAATTTCTGTCAGGCTGTTGACACAATCATGGCAGACATTTCCCAAGATGCTGAGATGACTGCTGGCATTTGTCAACAATCCTGTCACAGTGACAGCAATAAGACCATGTCTGGAAATGTGACAGTTTTGGCTTTGTGCTCCCCTGAGCAATAGCCCAGGTGTTCAGAGAAAGTGTGGGAAAACCCATATTTCTGCATTGTCATTCGAACACAGAAAACACAGGAGGAAAATGAGCTGTCACTCCAATTCCCATGATGCCTTGCTGCTTAGCATAACTCTACAGTGCGGCCCTGGGTCCACTGGTCCATACTCTGACAGATAATTAAGAAAGCAGCAGCTTTTTCTAGACGGCTCTTCCTCATGATTTGCATTTTAGCCAGAGGCGACCAGTTATAAAAAAAACATGATGGAAAGATGGTAAGAAGCCAATTAGATGGATGGATGGCTGACTGACAGCTCTCTGGTATTACGACTCCAGATTTCAGACTACATAGCCTGGCAGTTCTCTACAAGAACCAACTTTTTTGCAGGTTGGTAAAGCTGTTAAATGCGAAACTATATATAGAGCTTTATAATTTTTGCAAAGTTGTACATTTTCCTTAAATAAGCATGTATTCTCTTCAATCAGGGTCTGCATTAAAGAAGTTTTTGCAATTTAATCACAACTTGCATCACTAAATTTAGCAATATTAAAATTCCAGACAACTTGTAGGCACACTAGCTGTGCCAGTAGAGAAGTGATTAAAAAGCTGAGAACCACATTGAGCCGGCAGAGATAAAGTGAACTAATAATTAGAGTGTCTGTGCAGATATACCCCTAACCTTGAAATGTACAGTGTTTGCTTTTAACCGACTAAAAGCAAAAGGCCTAAAACTTCCTCTCTGTCTTTAGATCACGCGTACATGCATTTGCTTACTATCCTTTTCGAGATCTAATATATGCCTGTGTGTCTGTTCAGCTAATTTTGATTTTTTTTTTTTAAGAAAAAAAAAATAAACTGTTCGTCAGCTTCCAGTTTGGCTGTGATATTCTATAGCTTCTAGCCAATAGGAATCAACTCATCATAATATTTTTCAATTTGGAAACTTAACCAATGTTTCTTGTGTTCTGCATTCTCTGTGTGTACATACATAACACACACACACACACACACACACACACACACACAATATCAAATAGCTTGCTTTTAAAGTGACATATCTTCATCTGTGGTTTGAAATAAGAACTTTTTCTCTTAAATGGCAGTGATAATAGCTTAGATTTATTTTGAATCTTGAAATGCTAAGGGCTGGCTTTTTTTTTTTCTGTAAATTCAAATTGTGTAGGGAACACCACTCAGAGTAGGATCGCAAAAGCACATGTGTTCAATGTGGCTAATGCGTCGTCTACAAACTGAGACTCAGCATTAAATCGATGTGGGTTCCTCCTTCACCCAGCATTGCTGCTGAAACCCACAGCATGCTGGGATGGCCTCACGTGTACTTATGCTCTTATTTTTTTCAGCTGTGCTAACATTTTTTTTCTTTCAGACTTTCAGCTTACTCTACATTGTTGAACTAAGAAACAGCTAGTATAACTTAAACAATTACAAAATACAAATATAAAATATATTCTGCTTGCACGTACCTGGAAGTTTTAGTCAGAACTTTAAAGGAAAGGTTAGAGTTCTATAAGCTTCATCTCAAACTAGAAAACAACAAGTCCATGTTGTTTTCCATGATATTCTTTAAGAAACTGTCATAAAGAAATATAATCTATGGCAGTAGAAATAAAATATTCATATATACTCATATAGATAATTTTCATACACACACATATAAGAAAGCTTATGTTGGTAATATTCATATATAAAAAAAGTACATCTTCAGTATTCAACAAAATTTTGCCCTTCTTACGTGTCAAAGAATATACTGAACATAAAGTGATCCAGTAAAGCAACTCATTAAATGGAAGAGGGGCGTGCTTGGGCAGACACTGGCTGTCTCTATATTCCTTTTCATGTCTGTGGCATTCACTGTCTCTCATGTGTTTTATTGCTGCCCATCTGCCTCATGAAAATCTTAGTTATTGTACAATATATGTTCACTATAATTTCACAAACACTACGTACCTTATAAAATAATTAGAACGAAAATTTGGTGAATTGTATACACATATTTTTAAATAGGAACATTTCCTACTTACCAAAACTTGTTTTATTTGTAAAATATAACTTTTTGGTTTAAGATAAAATATGAATATGAGCATTGCAGTGAGTCCTAAAGGTATCAAATTGAAATGGATCTATTCTGTCATTGGATAACAAAATAATCTACTGATAAACAAACATGTCATATTCAAAAGACACCTTGTTGCAAGATGTATAATTTATATTGGGATAAAATGAATAAAAGTCATGAGAGCTTTTGGCTTCTAGCATGTTTAAACAATTTCCAATTTCAAGTTTGTAATTTGAACTTGTAGAGGAAAGAAAAGAAGGATAATTCTTTTAAAATCTGTTTTGTTTAAGGTGAGCTGTTTCTATTCAATATTTTGTTACAGATTAGATTCACTAGCTGGAAATTCAAACACTTAGATACAATATAATATTGGAGGTCTGCCTCTAATGTACATTGGTGAAAACTATGGTTCTGAGCACATTTCCTGAATTAAAAAATTCTTGGTTTATTTCATCCCAAGTGAAAGTAAATCAAAGACAAACTTGAGTCAGTACTTACAATTTGAATGTTAAAATTATTTTCTTGATAGCTATGGCTATATTGACTTTCTAGAAATATAGCTAATTAAATTTAATCATTTGTCACTTTATAAAAAGCTGAATTCTATAATAAGACCCAACTTTTAATACTATAAAACTATATCATCATAGAAAATGTTAAATAGTAATATTGAAAATCATTTTGCTAAGAAATAATGGTTTTATGTACAATTGTTGTTTATCACCTCATGGGTTTTTGCAACTTTTTATAATTCCACAAAATCAAGAAATTCACCTTCATGACAAATTGATTGAATGTTTGTATTTATTACTTAAGTTTAGAGTCCTTTTCTGAAACCCAAATATTTCATAAAGTCTCAGATTCTATGATGTGTAGTTGTTATGTGTGTATTTCTGTTATTGGGTATGTGGATATGTAATCCTATTTGCAATTTTGTTATATGCTTATAAATTCTTCAGAATTCCCTTAAATGAATGGGTTGGATTATAAGAGAAAGCCAATCAATCCCAGATATAAGTAGGAACCTTCCTAAAGACTTAGATGTATATAAAGCCTAAAAGATGTGTATAAAACTATGACATAATAGATCACCCACTATACTTTCACATAGCCAGTCTCTTAAATACACTGATGCCTCTTTTGAGCGACAGCTAACTCTATAGCTTTTCAAAAGTAGGGCCTCACCTAACTTATTTTTACATTGATGCATCAAAAATAAAGGCCACAGTAGAAGGTTATTCAATGGCTGCTTGTGGTGCAGCCACTAATTACCATAATAATTAAAGATTTTTTAAAATTTTATAAAACATCACATACCAATATTTGCCACACCCAAAGTCTATACAACTCATTGAACTTCCATACAGTTAGAATAGACAACCAGAATGGAAGCTGCCAAATTCACATTAAATTTAATTCTTTCGGTGTCAAATTACAAACTAACAACCCAGTTCATATGGGGTTCATTGCAACAGAATCAGCTTGCTTTGCTGTATTTTTCAAACACAAACTGAGCAAATTTAAATTTTGTGCATTTGTTCTCTCAGTGAGCCATCCCTGAGCATTTTCATTACTATGCATCTTCATCACTTCATCTCATCACAACACAATATCTGATTGACATTAACAATTAATACTCTTAATAAACAGCAAGTATATAAAGAATACTTTTTACCCAGTTAGAGTATCTAAGGTGAAACTCTTCCACAAGGAAGACCTTTTTCTATCTAAAAGTAGATGTGGTAGGATATTGACAATTTATTTTTTACCGTGTAACCCCATTGTATTTACTGAAAAATTGAAACATCCTCCAGATGAGAATATTTAAATCTCCATTTTGAAGTATAACATCAAGTAAGTAATTAATCTTTAGGAATAGTATCCAGTATGAGATAAAATATCAAGAGACAGCTCTCTGAATACAGACAATTTTTTCTTTTCATTACTATAAAAAGTAATTGTAATTATTAGTATAATTAATAGGCTTTAATTTATTACATGCATTATTATAGAATGTCTTTTGAATAAATATCTAATACTGTCCCCTCACACATGGCTCAATACCCTATTTCAACAATGTTAGCACTTAAGGAATCAACAAATGATTGAGTCATATTTTTAAGTGCAGAGTTTCCACCTTCCACACAGCGAGACTATTTGTAGAGGGTTATATTATAAACCAACCTGTAGAAGGTACTAGGGTAATGGAGTTCATAGGATAATACCACATGGGTATTGTAGCTCAATTTCTACTGGAAAAAGACCCAAGACAGTACTTGATACACATCTTACACTATAACCTAGCAATGAAGTCAGTAGTTGTTGTAAGGAAATAAAGAGCTTCATTTGTACTCATTGCTGGTATATGAGTGTATAGTGTTTGGTTTTTTTTTTGGTTTGTGTGTGTGTGTGTGTGTGTGTGTGTGTGTGTGTGTGTGTGTGTGT
>JADRCD010196706.1:8083-20194 GCA_019843815.1 Montemys delectorum | reverse complement strand
GTGTGTGTGTGTGTGTGTGTGTGTGTGTGTGTGTGTGTGTGTGTGTGCTAGTTTAGGAAAGAGTGCAATGGCTATGTAAGAATGAGGGAGTCATATTACTGCAAGCAGCTACAGCACAGGGCAAGCCCTAGGAAGAAGCTGTAGACATTAGAAACAGAACTGTGGGACATTGTTTAAGTGACTTGCTAAAGCTAAGACCAAGTACAGGAGATACTTTCTCAGCTAGAAAGCTGACACTTGTTGCTCTTGCTACTGGGGAGCCATCTCTGAAGCATAAAAGTATGTTTCTAAATTTGTGAATCAAGATGATACTTCGCCATCACTAGCAGCAAAATAGTGCAGGCTTGGGAAATAAAAAATTTGAAGATGGAGAAGACAATGCAGGGACTGCTCCAGTGCCACGTGTGTGAAATAACTAATCTGTGGCAGTGCATCATAGAGACACATTTTTACTGTGGCCAGCCCTGGTTGTATTGTTATGATGCCTACCATCTCAAAGATTCAGGCTGAACATCAAAAACAACCTACTAAAAGTGTCTCATTTCCTTGTAGTTGCCCCTAGTTCTCTAACAACGATAGCATCTTCACTTTTATTCAACTTCGGGTCTAGACCTGGTGATAATTGTTCATTTTGCTTGCTAAGTTTAGTTCTCTTTCACTAGAGAAAAGTGAGAGCAAAGGAGAGGAGCATATAAGAGCTTTCTTTTGGGAATAAGATCATTATATTAATATTAATTTTTTTCTATTTTTGTTTTTTTCAACAGAAGGTCATGCATATGCTATTTCATAGTTCACAGCTAGGCCCTCACTACTGAAACTGTAGGTGTTATTGCCAGACTGCATAGATGCAGAAGCATTGACTTGAGAAGCAAGGGGATTATGCATGCTCCTACACACACGGATGGCTCTGTGAATCAATTGAGGGTGAGAGCAGTTAGCATTGACTGAGGTTAAGACATTGGGGCTGTTTGGGGAGCATCAAAAATTAAAACGTGACTATTATTCAAAGTGGAGTATAAAATAAGGAGTACAATGCAGTAAGGGGACATGAAGAAAATATAAATAGAATATTCACCTGCAGAATCACTAGCTATGCGCTGCCTGAGTCTTTGGGAAGGCAAGCATCATAACAGTGCTTGCTGCAAGAAGATGTCTGGGGGATTTATATTCTATCTCTGTTTTACTTCTACAGACAAGCAGAGGCATAAATTCTCAAGTGTTCATAATTTGCTGTAAATATACGTGGATATGCAAATTCAGTCCTTCTAAAGAGAATTGAATGAAAAAATAAGTAAAAAACAGGAATCACAAATAAATTCCAAGTGACTTTTTATAGTCCTATAATTATGAAGAAAACAAGCCAAAGGAATTAAAATGATTATACTGGCATTTAGATTGTAAATTAAATCTTAATTCCTATATCTCCTGTGGTCTGTGACAAAGAATTTTTTTAAAAGTTCAATGTACTTCCTTAATATTCAAAAGGACATTTTCATCAAATATTTATTTGTGCGATGTTGAATTGAAATGGTATTAGTCATGAGTACACATTTGCTTAAAGAATCTTCAAGATATGTCTGCTAATATAAAAATATCAAATATTAAGTCCATACACAATATATTTCTCTGAGAAATCTTTAATTATTTTATATTGTCCCTATATACGTCAATTCTTATATCCTAGACTATTTCTTTTTTTATTAAAGTTTGAATGTGTAGTATTATTTCATGTTATTTTGGTCATTGTCACGAGAGAGGTTTCAGCTTTTACTTCCAAATGGCCTCACTGTTCAGTAGTATATTAAAGCACTAGTAAGTATAAGTTTGGACAAAATCGGATGATTATTCTAATTCCCCTTAGAGAATTTACTACGCACGCACGCACACACACACACACACACACACACACACGCACACACACAAAACCTCAATGTTGTTTTTTCTCATTTTCTCTTTAAGATTTCTGTTAAGAACAATGTCATTGTGACACCATGAACATGTTCTCCTTCAAAGATCACCTAGACTCACTTTATCAAAATGACTCAAGAGCCATTGTTTGCTCTGAGCAAGCATTGACTCTGTTCTCTAAAGAGCCTAAAGGTGCCAAAAGAAGAGAGCAAAGCCTTTCTATAAATACTACACATTTCAGAACATTAAATCCGAGAAATATGTGAACAACAAACATTTGTCACTTCTGTTTTTTCCTTCTTCTATTTTTTCCAGCCTTATTTTCAACAGCTTCAAATTCCACTATTCAAGTTAGAAAAAAACTGCTTATATCCATAGAAGACACTCAAATGATTTTTATCTTCCACTTCTACAATTAAGGTAAATACATCCTTGTTCCTTTAAATAAATTTGAAATGACCAGCTGCTTTTAATTTTTCAGAGTAAATTAAATCACATTAAAAGACTAATCTGTAAAGGACACATGAGATACTTCATTTATTTTCTGCAGTAATTTACTCTGATATAAGCATATCTCTAGTGTGTAATATCTTGGGGGTAATTTATTCACTTAACATTACTGGTGTTATGTGCAATAACTTTTATGTAATGTCATCAGCATTAATTGGCATCATTTGGCCTTATACATGTGTGTATATATATGGCATTAATTGACATATATATGACATTAACATATATATGACAAACATACAGAGAGAGCAAGCTAGAGAGAGAAAGACTGAGAGAGACAGAGAGACAGACCACACATCACTTTGATTTTTACAATTTTACAATATGGAAACTGTAAAAATAATTTTTATCTGCCTGATGTAATTGTCATCTTCAAGGCTGCCTCTGTCTGCTAACCTAGACCTGTCTGGAAGCTTCTAGCCTCTATATAATTTAATCTAGGGCTAGATTGTTTCAGCCTATGAGACTTACTGCTGAATAATCACAACTTTTCTATTTTTTTCTGAACTCTGTTGGCTGGTTTAACTGTGCTAAGGTTGTGTCTGTATTCCAGCCAGAGTACTCATATTGCTGGATTAAAATCCCTCTACAGTGAACATATATAAAGTTTGGCAGGTAAGCTATAATATGGGTTAGGCTGAAAACCATATTTCTTTTGAAAAAAATAAAATAAATAACCTAGTGCAAAAGTGTTAAAGACTGTTTGGGTTACAAAGAGGTGAGAAAGTATCTATTATTATTGTTTATTAAGGATCTAAAATTACATTGCTGCATAACTTATGCTACAAGCTTAAATGTTGAAACTTCACAGGTGTCAAGCTATCCCTGAGAGATTTATCATTATGAACAAAATCACTGTTACTCTAGAAAACAAATAAAAACAAATTCTTACAAATGCTCAGTGGTAGCACAAGTCATCCTTCCCCTATTGAATAAATACAATGTAGAAGGCTTATGAAATCTTTTTGATGAAGAATATCATACAAATCAATAAACTGATGAAATGGATATAAGAATCCTATTATGCAAGACTATCCACTAAGTTCCATGGGCCAATGCAAATTCCAGTTACTTAAAAGTATAATTCTTATTTCCTATCTCAATATAACTCAACATTTCCTATATTTGCATTTTTGAGTGCAAAGGAAAAAAATAATTCTTTTTCTCAATGACATTAGGATAATAATTCAAAGTCAGGAAATAAGGTGCTAAATGTATGGTTAATTATGATAAGGAGACATTCCTGATAAGGAAACATTGAAATTATTAATCACAACAAGCCTTTCCTTGATTACCCTTTAAGCAGACTGGACATGAAATTTAGTGTAGATTTGTTATAGACTATAAGACCCATCCACTGAACCCAAGATAACTTTAACTCTTGTTTGAGAAATACTGAAAAGAAAGAATTGTTGGCAGCAGAAGGGTATTGTGAATGCATTTGTGTTTTGGAAGATTTTTGTTTTGTTTTATTTGTTTGTTTGTGTTTCTTGAGGATACAGGGTCTCCAGCATCCAGGTTGTCTGAATTGTACATTGTAGCTGAGGGTGACCTTGAACTTCCAATCATTCAGTCTCCAGTTCCTGACTCTTGGAAAATAAGTGTGTGCTTGCCACACCCACTCGTCTACTCCAGTAAAGTCTGCAGTGTCAGGCTTGAAGGCCTGATCACAGACCAGAGGCATATGGTTTCAAAGAGAGTTTGCCTCCTGGGTATTCAGTCAATCTCTGGCATCTCCTAACTCAGACATGTTCCAGATTAGTCTTTCTAATAGTCAACATGCCTTCTTATTCAGGCATAAAGGTGCCTCGAGAAATGATTCGTAAATAGTTAAAACTAAGATTAAACATTGTTCCCTGGCCAGCACAGTGTTCCAATACATCCTAATTTATTACCAAGCTGTTTTTAGCTTGGAATTTCTCACAAGGAAGCTGCCTTATCAGACAGGGTGTCCTCAGAGTTAGGAATAGAGGTCAGGCACTATTGCTAACTGAAAATATAGTTAGAATTTTCAGAGCAGTCCCACAGAAGACAGAATTGTTTTACATACCAGAGAGTAATTGAAGGGCGTCCCTCACTGAAGGGCATTCTCAGGAACTGCTAGATTGGGACTTCCTGGTGCTTGCCTCCAACAGACCCAGAGAATTAGCTTGGGATTGCCAAGATAGCCCCAGTGGTAAGGGCACCACTGCTCTTCTGCTTTGTACCTGGATGCCCGATCTTACTGACCTTGATGTAACCCTCACCTGCTTATGTGACTTTTGTCATTTGTCCTGTTTTCTGTATGTATACTATATAAGCCTGTTTTTCACTTTGTGCACATTCATTCAGATTCAAGATTCAGACATTCAAGAGGGAACATTCGAGCTTTGAGCCTCAAGCAGTCTGCGCCCCCGCCCCCCTGGGGCTCAGAGCACTCGGTCTCGGGGGGGGGGGGTAGTGCCTGTCCTGAAGAGGTGGCTGCTTTAGACCAAGTGTGTTTTAGATGGCCTCAGATGTACCTGGACCACTGAGCTGCCAGATTTTTCCTTTCGATTTTATAATGACTATAAAAGTCTGATGCCATTTTTAACAAATACACTCAGACTCAGCACTTCCTTGTGTCGACTCTGTTTGTTACTCTATGAATTTTTTTCCCACCTGACCAGAACTCTCATTCTGTGGAACAAGAGGTCCCTGCAGCAAACCCTGTCCGTGGTATGTGCTTTCATATATGGTTTCATGAGATACTAGATATTGAACTCAGTGTTTTGTGCAACTAGACATTTTAGTTGAGCTATAATAATATTGTAATGATAATGCTATTTGAAATTATCAAAGAATAAATAAAGTATATTCTATTAAAATAAAATGCTTGGAAGATGAGACAATCCACAGATAATTCTAAATGAAATATTAAACAACATTTTAACATTGAAAAGAACTAAAACTTTAAATGGTCAAATGCATGATGTTCCTTGATCTTTGTTATTATGTCATGCATATATACAGCCTCTACTTTTCTGTGAACTTCGATAAAAATAATAGAACTTTGAAGTAACTACATAACTTCATTTTCTTAATAAATAACAAGCATGTCATTTATTAATAAATACTGCTTCATGTGCGCCTAGAAGAAATTTGAGTTTAGAGTCACCTAAACACATTCTGTCAGTGTCTCAGAAAAGGATAATAAAAATTGATCTTCATAAGGAAAACTAGAAGCAGTATCTCTCCACCACAGGTGCCAAGCAGCCTTGGCTTGAACAGGGCTTCTGAGAGAGGGGATGTCTGGAATCTGTGAAAAGAACAACTTGAAGTCAAATCCTCAGTCCAGGCTGACATCATGTGTTATGCTTGCTATTCTAAGAGATCTCTTTATCCATGTCCTGCTTACTTTTGTGTGTGTATGTGTGTGTGTCCATCTTTTTCCATCCGTCATCCATCTATCCGTCCATCTGTATGTTCTTTCTCCAAGCATATCTCTCTTTTTATACTAAAACGTTCTCTTGATAGCTCCTCTCCTGCAGAACACAGATCTAGTCTTTTATTTTACTATCAGTCCAGTCATTTATTCCTGGTTTCCTTTTCATTATCTCATGAATCAGCATCCTGTGACCTCAGTCCTTTGATTCTCAAAAAACAGCAAGGATACATTCTTTTCTTAACATTGCAAAAGAATTCAAAGATCAGTCTGCTGTTGTTAAGCACAGAGGATAAACTAGTTGGGTGGGACCCTGCCCTGAAATTTCCATTTCTACCACATGTGGGCCTAACCTCGCTCTTTTCTAGGCTATCCTTGAACTCAGTAATCTTCTTGACTTTGTGTCTTTCTGACAAGCTTGCTCATAGTATAGCTACTTTGTTCATTTAGATTCATGAAGATCTTCATAATTCATAGTACATTCTTATATTTGCATAGTTGAGAAATTATATACATAATATATATTGAACTCATGCTCTTTCCCATAGCCTTAGGGGCTCTTCTGAAGGTCCCACCCAAAGTTTACCATTTTGTGGAGGCATAGCCACACCTTCAACTCCAAGACTAGTACTGTTTCTAATTTTCATGGAGTCATTGTTAAAAGAAAATACATTCCTCAGAGGAATGTGAAATATGTACATTATTATATAAACAAGCCTTAATGGCTACAGCAGCCATCAATGCTCATAGAAGCTCATACCAGGTCCCTGTCCCAGGGGCAAGAACCATGTCACTCTGACAGGACTTCTGACAGAATAATAGAACCTTGTCAAAGAATGTATCTGAATAGAATAAAATACAAATCTGTGTCCTAGTTGTGCTCCACTATAAACTTGCTGATGCAGGAAAGATTTCAGTTATTATAATTCACCCTTTTTAATTGATTCTGATGAATTTCTATTCATTAAGCATGTATATGTATATACATATATATATGTGTGTGTATACATACACATATATACATTTTATATACATATATAATATACATGCACATATATGTATGTGTGTGTACATATACATATATACACGTATGTGTTTGTTTGAAAAAGAATAAAGTAGTTACACAAAATCATTATACTCTAAG
This sequence comes from Montemys delectorum, assembly GCA_019843815.1. Classification (NCBI taxonomy): domain Eukaryota; kingdom Metazoa; phylum Chordata; class Mammalia; order Rodentia; family Muridae; genus Montemys; species Montemys delectorum. The sequence goes on along the minus strand of JADRCD010196706.1, from coordinate 13,229 downwards.
GAAAAAATAGTAGAAGAAGACTGAAAAGATGTAGAATGCATATTTACCAAGCAAGCAAATGAATAAAGTAACATTCAATAGAATATAGCCACTTGCTGTCCAGTTCTGTGTTTTTGTAGTCATCTAACATTAATTGGAAATCTCTGCTCTTATATTTGAGACAGGCAGAGTACATGCACCCAGATTGGGACGCCAGAAATATTATATTTATATTAAGTCTCAAAGGAGACTTCACAGACAGCCACAATTTGTCAAAATGCAGAGAACAGCTTGATCATGTGGCCAGTTCTGACAATGGGTATATCTGCACCACAACTCGTACACCCAAAGTTCAGAGTACATCATGGGGGAGGAGGCAGACAGGCTGTATGAGAGAGAGGACCAGGAAGTAGGCTGAGAGTTTGTGTATCCTAGAAATGCAAGAGGAGCTACACCATGATACCTCAGTAATATAATTGCCTTAGCATATCCTGAACAAGGATGAGACCAATAGAAATGCTACTGTGGAAGATGAATTCTCATCTTCCCTAGACCAAGATCTATAGGCCACCAAAGACAGTTGAGAGAGGGAGAATTAACCTTCCCTTGAGATGCATCCCCTACTTGGTTATCCAAAACTAAGTGATTAATCCTACAATAATATACATGCAACCAACAAGAACAAGAACAAAGTCTCAGAACATATTTTTTTTTCAAGGGAGGGGGGGTCTGAAGAAGAGATAATTTAAAATTTCCTATACTAAGCTTTACAGAGCTCAAGATACATAAGAGAAGTGTGTGTGTGTGTGTGTGTGTGTGTGTGTGTGTGTGTGTGTGCATGAGAAAGAGAGGAAGAGAGAGAGAGAGAGAGAGAGAGAGAGAGAGAGAGAGAGAGAGGGGGGGGAGGAGGTACAGTGATGTATCCATGTATGTGCTTTTGGAGGCTAGAGTGAAAGGGAAACTTAAACCCCATTTGTCTCCACTTAAGGTCCAGGACTGATTTTTATTTTTTTTAAAGGCCATAAGACAGTAGCTCTAGGAATAGACCATAAGTCTCAGAAACTAGGTCATAAGACATCAGCTCTAAGACCAGAAAATCCAGAAGAGATCATAAAAACCCTCCCAATGAACACTCTGGGATTAATCACAAAAATGGAGAAATATCTTATCTCAGAATTGGCCATTTGCACTGGGCAGCTCTATTTCATCATGGCATAGTAATGCATAGTAATGCAGACCACTGACCACCTGTGACCCCCTAGCACCCACCTGTGAAATTTTGGATTACCTTCTAGACAGTTCTCCTGGTTCTCCATAAGAAGGCCTGCACACCTTTGTCTGGTGCACCATTTCAAAGAATGGTTGCCTCCCTCATGCTGGTTATTTATGCAGAATAAGCACTCTTGGGTTTTGTATACTATAGAGTCTTCCTTCAGCAATTTTCAGACCCTTACAGGAGGTCAACCTTGGGTTCCAGTCTCAAGCTGGCATAATTTTTTTTTAAGACAAGATCTCTTCTGGGTCAGAGTTTTGTTGATCTGGCTAAGCTGGCATTCCAGCCAGCCTGCCCTAGTAATCGAACAATCTCTGCCTCATCTGTGATGAGGGTTTGTGTAAGCTATCTCACTTGTGTTATGTGGGCCCTGGTGCTGCTTGAGTCAAGGCCTTCGTGCTCCTGGGTCAAGCATGTAACTGGCTAAACTATTGCTGAGCTCATGAAAGAATATAAAACAATCCTTTATTAAAATGAAGTGTTTTGATGCTCCAGTCTTCCCTATGGAATTCAAGTGTCACCTGTGAAATATTTTAATGTCCTATGAAATATACATTATAATCACATGAGCTGATGATCTCTTAGACTAAACCTATCACTTTAAAAACTCATCTAGAAGGACATATATACCTTGGCTTTTATTTGTAACTAAGGGTCATTTAGAGAATTTATAGTTTTTTATAAATTTATTTATAGTTTTTTATATTTATTTATAGTGTTTTATTCACAACCAAGTGTCTTTGTAGTAAAATTTACTGCATTCACAAAATAGTCTGCTTTGAGCTAGATACTGGAATCTCCTGATTCAATGTTGCTCCAATGGATAGCCTATTGTTTTCTGTTATTTATTTCATTATTATTTATCTTTAAAATGTTATCAAGAGAAGCCAAGATATAATTTTCAAGATACAATTATTCATACAAGAGAATCTAGAACAACTAGAGGATGCATCCTTATATGGTTCTTAACACTGTTGAGTGTTTCATAAGAGGAAAGCCCTCAGATTAAATTATATCAGCAGTGTGAAGCAGAGTAGCCCAGATACTGATCATTTGGTTGGGATGGAGGTGGGGATAAAACAATGAATAGCACTGTTAGGCAAGAGGTCTCTCATTTTGCTCTCTTTTCTGGCCTTCTGCAGCCTCTGGTGCCGGGGGTTAGAAAGGCAACGTGAGTTTTAGATAAAAGCCATCCTGTTAAGAATATTTGGGCTCTGGCCTGGATCACGGAGAATCCTCCAAGTGGCAAAAGAGGATCACACATAAATCTTAATTGGATGACCTGACCGATCAAGGAAACAGCCAGAGTTCTAAGAAATAAGAGGGAGAAAAGACCAAGCAGGCATTGAAATATGAAGATAAAATCAATATAGAATTGCCTAGAAAATCAATAAGAGGGATAAAGGATGTGCAGGGGATGTGGAAATGCGCTCTCTCTCCGGTACAAGGAGAAACCTGGCAGCCCGTTTTGAACATGCTGCAATCCTGTAATTAAAGCTCCAGGGAGAACGGCAAGAGGGAAATCTTAATAATCAAGTGAAAAGATGCCATGCAGCAAGTGACTCCTTGTCAGGAAAACAGTTCCATAGTCAAATCTGAAGCGTGGTGTCGGTTTCTCTGCTAAGTCAAAAACAGCGGGTGATCATATCTGCAAATCTGTGGCAGGAGTCAGGACTGGCTTTGGAAACCACAGTCCAGCAGCATATATCTTTCAATAGGCCGAAGGACTGTGCTCATACAGTTTCCACAAGCCTGACCTGACAGTCACAGTCTTGTCTTGACTGCATGTCAACAAGGAGGACCATTTCCCCCAAAAGACCAGGTTATGTGCTAAGGGACAGGATTTCCCAAGTGTTAGGATCTCACACCAGATTCAGTATGGAAAACTTAGGAAGAATACATTTATACGGACTCACTCATGAAGGTTATGTTAAAAAACACTTAGGTAAAAATTATTTAGAAATACCCACAAAGGACAAAGCCTAACACATCCCTCTATAATAAGCAGGGAAGTAAATATAACCAAACCCAAGGAAATTAAGAACTGTGTTTGATGATTGGTGCAGAGTATTAGGATGACATCTTCATTTGCGTAAGGCACCAATCTCTGTGCTTGTGTGTACATGTCCAAACACACATACAGGCATGCTGTGCAAAGAATCACACAGAACCAGATATCCACCTTGGGTGTTGGTTCTTGCCTTTCATTTCACTGAAGACAGTCTCTTGCTGCTCATCATTGTGAATACTAAGTTAGCTGGCTTTGGAACTACTTCTGTCTTTGCCTCAGTTCTTGCCATAGATGTACTGAGATTAGAAATATCTCCTACCAGGACCAGCTTTGTGAGGAGTACTGAGGATCTGAACTCAGATTCTCACACTTGTATGATGAACAATTTATTCACAGTGTCATCTCTCTAACCCGACCACACATTTCTTTTCCTTGTGGAAACACCAGATTCTCAAATGAACCAGTTGTTCTGTTCACAGAGGTGATAAGTAGATTACTTCTTTGGGGGATTTGTTCAGAGTGTGCTCAAAATTATACTTATGAAGTATTAATTATAGGACACTGAAAACATAAAGAACAGTCGACAGTTTTGATATTCCTCCATAACAGGACTCATTTATTATGCCAGCTAACAAGAAGATGGAGACAGGAGAAACTGTGGAATCCAAAGTTTTGAGTTTAGCCTTGGCAAGTATGGTGGTTTAAATAGAAATATTTCCCAGTCTGGGACACTTGAATACTTTGTCCCCAGTTGGTGGTGACTTTTCAAGAGGTTCATAGATGAAACCTTGACGAAGGAAGTGCATTACTTGGGAATTGAGGGCTGGGTTTGAGAACAAGGAGTTTTGCCTACTTCCAGTTTGCTCTGTCTGCTGTATTTGTAGTTGAAGATGTGAGTTCTCAGCTTCCTGTTCCTGTCACCATGCCTCCTGCCTACTGCCAAGCTGTCCCTGACATTACGGGAGCTAACCTTGTGGAACTTGAAGCTATCATTCTTTTAGAAGTTTTCTTGGTCACTATAGTTTATTACAGAAATAGAAAAGCAGCTAATATAACAACACAGGAAGACTCTATATGTCAACAAGAAAACACATCTATAAATCTCAAACTAGTGTAGCCACTATTGAAATCAGAGATGTGGGCCTCCCATAAGCCTAGAATTATACCTAACTTATGACCCAGCTATACCAACTCCTGGGCATATCAAAAATTTTATTGTCTACTACAGCGATAAATGCCCAATCATATCCATGGCTTCTTCATTCCCAGTAGCCAAGACATAAAAACAGTCTAGGTGTTAATCAACTGAGAAACGGACATGCCACATATATATATTGTGGATTTTTCATCAGCTATAAAGAAAAATACAATTTTCAGGTAAATTAATGAAAATGGAAACTACTGTATATAGTAGCCTAGACACAGAAAAACAGATAGTTCTCCCTCCCAAGAGTCCTAGGGTCAAAACCTTATATCTGTGTGTCTAATATGGAATAACTATAGAATTCAGGAAACTAGAAATTGACCGTTGGGGGGAAGGAAAAGTAAAAATTTTAAAATAGAGGAATAGAAGGAAATAAGCTTAAGCAAAGAGAGGGATGGGAAGTTAGAATGGGGTAGGAAGTGCAGAGGTAGGGATAATAAACATTAAGGAGGTTTGAAAAGACCACATGAAAACTGTTTTAGAAGCACACACACACACACACACACACACACACACATACACACACATGTGCATATTATATACATACCCATATATGTATGTATGTATAATATATATATATTATATACACACGGATATCTGATGTATACATATACACATATATACACACACACACACACACACACACACATATATATATATATATATATATATATATATA
>JADRCD010196703.1:2846-16057 GCA_019843815.1 Montemys delectorum | reverse complement strand
ACAGCCTGTTTGAGCCTGTAGAGGCTCCCTCGTTAGACTCTTGCTAGTGCTTCTGTGTTGTGTCTAGTTGATGGTTAGCACTAACCGTCACTGATGCTAATTTACTTTGCAGAGCTGATGTGCACCATAGTTTTGTGTGAGGGTTGGAAAGCCAGGCAGGAAAGGTCCCAGTGTCACTTGCTTGGGTAATTACCTCACAGATGTAAGCTTAAGGAATTCAGAAGCAGTTTCTTTAAGGTGAAGATTTACAGTACTAAATTTGGAGGTACATGTATGCAATGCCCAGGGAAGTTCAGTTTTTTAGAGATTTATTGTCAGAATCAAAAATAAGCTTAGCATGTCTATTGATGTTGGAGGTAGTGGCATTATACAATTTTGTAATGAAGACTTCATTTTGGAGCTAATAATTTCTTTACTGACCAATACTATTATTTTTTTAACTGGAATAATGTTAAAAACTATTTTTTTCTGATTTACTTCTGATTACTGAAGAAAAACTGTTGTACAGCTTGTAGCAAGGCTTTTGACCCAGTTACAATCTAAGTTACTAGCCTCTTTCTCTCTCTCTTTCTTTCTTTCTTTCTTTCTTTTCTTAAGAACCACTTTGATTTTTAAAAAATATTTTTAGGGATGTGTTTGATTTGTAAAATCAGCTGTTCCAGGTACTTAAATGTCATCTGGACAGGAAAAAATACGACAGTAAGGTGTTTTATTTCTCATGATAGTTGAGCAATGACATGTGAACTGCACATGATAATCTTCTTTCTCATTTATTTTTTTTTTTACTTTTTTAGAGTTATAGATAGTAGTATGAAAAACTTCAAGGCATTTTTTCGGTGGCTATATGTAGGTAAGTTGAATGATAATATAAATCAGCTTTAAAGTCTTTACCATTTAATTTTTGGGAGGAGAAAAATGTTTTTCTTGGTGAAAAGAAAGTCTTCAAAATGAGAGGTTTAGTCCAGTAAAGCACATTTAGCCCTTGAAAAGTATCTGTAATAAAAATTGTTTCTAGTGACCTTTACAGATAATTTTTTAAAACCTTTTTTTTTCCAGCAATGCTGAGAATGACAGAGGACCACGTGCTTCCTGAGCTGAACAAGGTAGAGATAGGAGCGTGGGCAGCATGCCCAGCATGTCCACATCAGCACACTCTAGTGACAGTGAGCACTGAGCAGGTGGAGGCTACTTTCTCTCACTTCTCCCTACAGAGCACTGTAAACAAGGATGCTTACACAGCATTTACATTCTGTTAGGTTTTATATAATGTACATGTGCGGGAGGCTGTGCTTAGGTCATGTACCCTGCCATCTTACGTAAAGGATTCTGAAGTACCTAGACTTTGTATGTGTGGAGTCTCAGATGGAGGCAGTGTCTGTGGATAACTAATGACACCTGCTGTTTCTCTCCTGCGCCGGGTGTTTCTGGTTGAGCTCAGCATTGCTGGTCTTATAGTACTTTTGTACAGTTACTAGCTGGTCTTTTTTGTTACTTTTTAAAAGAGCTTTTTGTGTTTTATATCTTTTAAATTCTGACACCACATTATTATGGCTACCTATAATATCTGTGTGTCATAAAGTTCTGTGACTTGTGATAAAGCATCCTTTTAGTCTCTACTTAAACTTCCTTAAGTCTTAAATGCTTGTTTATTTTCCTTCAAAGATTAGTACCTAAGTCAAAGCTAGGTAGACTGTAGTTTTTAGTTGTCAGGACTGTGATGGGTAGCTGTGGCTGGCTAGGGGCTATGGAGTGAGACTAGAGTCTGCAAGCTTTACAAGCCCTCCTGTCCGAACTGTGTCTTCTGTACACAGGAGTCTATTTGGGACACTTTGTTGGTCTAATTTGTTTTCCTTGTCTCATTTGGTTATAGATGACTCAGAAGGATATCACATTTGTTGCTGAATTCCTCACTGAACATTTCAATGAGGTAAGAGATTTGTGTTTCTATAGTTCTGAAAATAATTTTGTTAACCCTCAGTAGTGGTAAAAGGTAATTAGTTGAAGACTTTGGCAATTACTTTAAAAAAAAAAAACTATTGAACTAATCAGTGCTTGTACTTAGAAAACTCTGTCTGCTTCTCTTTGTGTATGTCTCACATTGTTTGAGTAGCTGTAACAACAGCTTCCTTATTTTGTTTAAATTTAAGATTTAAGTTAACTTTACAACTAACCTGTATTTATCCTTCAGGCTCCAGACCTTTATAATCGGAAAGGAAAATACTTCAATGTTGAAAGAGTCGGTCAGGTATGGACATTAGGTTAAAGTTTTTGATTTTAAGAACTAACTTTTAACCTGAATACTATTAATTTGAAAGGGAGTTGGGGGTGCATAGGTAGGGCTAGAGAAAAGGGGCATAGGAGGGATCGGTGGGAGAAAAGGGAAAGGAGTGAAATGATATTATTACATTTCAATTAAAAATTTTAAAAACTTAGTATTACTCTATATTATCCAAAGTTTATGTAAATTTAGGCAGGTGCCTTTTTAGTAAGATGACCAAAGATACATGTTACTTAACTATTTGAGTCTTGAACCCTTTTATATTCTAAACAATTATTGAGAACCCCAAACACTTTAAGTCAAGTGTTAACTGTCACATGTGGATACTATTATTAATGTAAAAAAAGTAGTTATTCATTCAGTAATTGAAAATAATCCACTTGTCACTATGTTTTAATGGAAAATTCCAGTGACCTGGCATTCCTTTATATACTAGCAAGTCTCTTTGCTGTCCAGCTAGTAGAACGCAGTTTAGGACCACTGTTCCCCTCTATGTTCAGTCGTTCAGTCTCTGCTTTGATATGCTGATTTGGTTAATACAGTTCAAGGATATCTGGACTCACACATGCTTTTTCCTGGAAAGGACAGCAGTGTGATGGTGGCTACTCAGAGGTTAGTTTTAGTGTAGACTCTGAGATTCTGTCAGTGAACTCTCCATTGCTTGAACCCTAAATCTGTCCATTTTTCTTACATGGAGAATAATCTTTTATCCATGTATGGCTTTGTAAAATCTGATGGCTTTTTTTTTTTTTTTTTGGCTAAGATTGGTTCTGTGAGATCATAGATCTATCTCCCAGGTGTTAATGTCTTTTTGCAGGTCTGTCCAGAAGGTACACTTTGTTAGTCACTAGCCTACTCAGAGAACTCTTTAATCCTGTGAAGCTGTCAAACATAGCAGGGTCAGGTGCACTTTGTTAACTTTTAATTCTTGCCTTAAAGTTTGTTTATTGAGAAATCTCACAAAGCTTGAACCTGCCTGCAGTCCTCCTGCTGGGATCATAACTCTGGGCCATCACACCTAGGTGGAAGTTTAAATGTTAAATTGGCATGAAATATCTTGGGCTTAGAATGACAGGTTTATTGTATTTTCCAGAAAACATCTTCCTAATATCCAAGATGAATAATTACAGTTTTTTCCAGTTAGTTTTTCAAGTAAAAATGCAATCCATATCTTTAAAAGTGTCTTGTCTTAGGTAAAACTAAAATACTTGCTTAAGTGCCTCTCCTTAGGGTAACTTTCCTATTTGGTATGCCTAACAAAGTGTCATGTGCCTTCTTTCCATTCTGTCACACAGAATGTTAAAGATCTTTGAGATTTAATAAAATAAATACTTTAAAAGCTCTTTAAAGATAAATAATAACTCTGTCATAATTGCAATGGTCCACTCTTACTTGTAGTATTTGAAAGATGAAGATGATGACCTTGTGTCGCCCCCTAACACAGAAGGAAACCAGTGGTATGACTTCCTCCAAAACAGCACCCACCTGAAAGGTACTCGTGCACTTCCTCGTGGTTAACTAGGACCAGATCCTTAGTCACCAGTTGACAGTTGAGCTGGAAACCTGCTGAGTATTGTGGCTCTTGTGTCCATTGTCTTTGATTGGAGAGACAGCAAAGTGACAAATGGGGTGTGATATTCTCATGATATGTCTAAAACACTGTGGGACACCAATTGAGATGTTTTTCCGTTCATGACATCAGCTAGTCACAATTCCAACCGAGGGTTCTGATGACCACTTCAGTATGACACTAAAGGCCTCCACTGAGTGTCAGACGCTGAAGGAGTGAGGGCTCAGTTTCCCCACCAGACTGCCCCAAAAGGCCAGGCCCCAGGTTGCCTCTGCCTCTGCCTGACAGGCTACAGGAAGTTTCCATACCTTCCTTTTCTTCCACTTAGAAAAACTCCGGTTTCCTAACTTGCTTACTGAAAAATAAAGGACAGCCAAGTAGGAGTAGATATGGAAGAGAAGCCAGAGGTTCTAGACCCTCCCAGCACTCTGTTCACTAGCCTGGAGGATCTGCCAACCCCAACATATGGGTTTCTTTAATAGCCATTTCATTACATAGATGTGATTGATTATGTCATTGGCAATTGGTGATTGAACCCCACCTCCACTCCATTCCCCTCACATGATTGGCAGATAGAGTTGGAAAGTAAAGCTTCCATCAAGGATCCATTCCTATTCTGAGAACATCCAGAAGCCTTCCTGTTAACTTGGGAAATTCCAAGAGTTGGAGAAGTGGGAAACCAAGATCACATGTCTTTCTCTCATACCAGTCCCTATTTGGGGCTTAACAGTTGACGTAGTCAAGGTTTCTATTCCTATACAAACATCATGACCAAGAAGCAAGTTGGGGAGGAAAGGGTTTATTCAGCTTACACTTCCACATTGCTGTTCATCACCAAAGGAAGTCAGGACTGGAACTCAAGCAGGTCAGGAAGCAGGAGCTGATGCAGAGGCCATGGAGAGATGTTCCTTACTGGCTTGCTTTCTTATAGAACCCAGGACTACTAGCCCAGGGATGGCACCACCTACAATAGGCCCTCCTACCCTTGATCACTAATTGAGAAAAATGCCCCACAGCTGAATCTCATAGAGGCATTTCCTCAAGGGAGACTCCTTTCTCTGTGATAACTCTGGTTTGTATCAAGTTGACACACAAAACTAGCCAGTACAACAGACTAATCTTTAAAATGCATTTTAGTCAGCATACCAGGTGTAAGGTGTTGTGTGTAGGGGATACCTACAGAGCCATGGAAGAATGGGCTTGAGAGTCAGACTCAGCACTCATATTTCTAGGAAGTCATTTTAATGCCCGGCTGCTTGTCTGGCCTTGCTAAACCTGTTTTGTTTAATCTGTAAATTGGAGAAATCAATGCTTGCTTCATACAGTCATTGTAAGCAGCACTGACAACAAAACATAATTTTACAGGGGTTGGGATATAGTTCAATTAAAAACTGCTTTTCTCTTTCAGAAGACCTCATTTGACTCCCTGCCCCGACACTAGAGGTTCATAGCTGTCTGTAACTCCAGTTCTAGGGGACTCTGTTGCAAGCACCAGCACTCATGTGTATAGACACACACACAAAGAAGTAACTGTAAATAAACAACAAAACAAAAAAAAAATAATTTCACAGAGCAGCAAGGGGAAAACACTAGTTCTACACCACTTTCTACTGATAAAGTAGCCTTTTAAAGAAGTAAAAAGATAATTGTGTAGAGTAGTTTATTTCTTGTTTCCCTTTTAATGCTGTACTCTTTAAGGTAACACTGGATGCCCCTTTTCATCATTTCACAGCAAAAAATAGAGCAGGGTGAGCTGTGCTTCACTGTATGCTTGTGGTTCCCTACGTGTTCCTCTTTATTAGACCAGTACAAGTATACTGGGGCTTGGGAGAAGGCAGTTGTCCTGAGGTGGGTTTAGCCCCTGGAATGGGTGGTAACAGGATACAGATGCTGTGGTCATTCTGAATGAGGTGTATGACTGTATCCACCATGAGGTACACAGGGCTGGTTCTAACAGGGTTTTCTCCTAATTATTGCTTTGCTTCTGTTTTTGTTTGAATCCAGAAAGTCCTTTGCTGTTTCCTTATTACCCTCGAAAATCATTGCATTTTGTGAAAAGGCGGATGGAGAATATTATTGATCAGTGTTTGCAGAAGCCAGCAGTAAGTCTGAAAGATATATGTGTCTTCATGTGGGAGTGAGAAAAATTGCAGTATCTGGCCCACTTACACAAGTGATCATAAATATAACTGTTTTTCATTATTAAAATGGGTACTTTCTTATGGTTCATCTTGTTAATTCCTTACACGGGTTTTAAAAGTGGGCTAGTGAAAGTGTTGGCATCCTTAGGAATTTGTTCTAAGAAGAGCACTTAGTGTTTTGAGGTTTTAGTTCCGGAGCTGTTGTGTCTTGTTTTTCACTGCCGAGTGGTAGGTGTGGAGAAGCTATGGAGAGGTGGCCATCCTCCTGTGCCTCTCTGCCAGCTCCTTTAAAACTCGGAATTCTCTCTCTCTCCCTTCCTAGTCTGTCACTAAGGATTCTTACCTCAGAGTTAGATGAGAGGGATGTTTTTAAAACCAGACTTTAATAGTGGTACACATTTTTTGTAGAGTATCTCTTTATGTAAGTGCACTAATTATGTCTTTTTCTTTTCCTCTCTTTGTTTCATGTTGGGGGCGGAGTGTGATCAGGGTCAAACCCAGTATTTTGTGCTTGCTGGCTAGACATTTCTTACTACTGAACTGCATCCCCACCCCTGATAATTTGTTTTAAATCTTACCTTATATAGGATGTAATTGGAAGATCGATGAATCAAGCAATTTGCATTCCATTATATAAAGATTCTAGGAGGTAATTCTCTTTACCCATTGTGTGCTGTAAGTTTAACAATGATGCCGGGCGTGGTGGCGCACACCTTTAATCCCAGCACTTGGGAGGCAGAGGCAGGTGGATTTCTGAGTTCGAGGCCAGCCTGGTCTACAGAGTGAGCTCCAGGACAGCCAGGACTATACAGAGAAACCCTGTCTCGAAAAACCAAAAAAAAAAAAAACAAAAAAAACAAAAAACCAATGATTATAAATTTTTCTCATTTTGTTTTCTTGTTATTTTAGTATGGACTGTGCACGTCGATTGTTAAAATTCCCATTTCTGTAAGTATTCTTCCCCTTCCTGTATGAATAATAAAACTGTTTTAACTCTAGACAGCTTCATACCATATCTTACATTAAATTTTGTTCCTTAGGTGGAATAATAAAACTTCAAATCTTCATTATCTTCTTTTTACTATTTTAGAAGATTCGGTTTATAAAATGTGCATCTTAAGGAGGCATACTGATAGTTCCCAGTAAGTATTACTCTGAAGTTTGAATTGCAGAGATTAAGATTTTACTATTTTTAACAATTAACATACAACTTCTCTTTCATTGTTTTTTATTCTAAAGGATTTGTTATAACCCCCTGTCCGTGCATGCGTGTGTGTGTGTGTGTGTGTGTGTGTGTGTGTGTGTGTGTGTTTATGTCCATGTATGTGCAGAGGCCAGAAGACAGATCCCTTGAAGCTAGAGTTGTAGGCAAGTATAAAGTGCCTTGTGTGAGTGTTAGGAGCCGAACTCGGCTCCTCTGGAAGAGCATCAAGTGCTCTTAAGTGCCGAGCCATCTCTCTAGCCTGTTCATGTTTTAGTGACGTTAACCTCATGACTTTACATTTGTCCCTTAACTGTTCTCAGATGTAGTTTTCACCTCATTAAGGTAATAATATCGATTTAGAAGCTTCTATGATTCCTTCTAGATTAAAATGATGTATAGATACTGTATGTTGACTTTTAGGGTCAGAAAAAAGTTTGACAATTGAATCAAGATTCTATCTCAAGAACTCATCCAAAGCTGTGTTTTGGGTATATTTTAGAAAGATGTATATTTTAGAAAGGCTTTTCATCTTAGGCTAGTGATGTTTTTCAGTAAATGGGAGGCTCTGTCCACAAAAACTTACTTTGAAATTTTAAAGAAAAATTAAGTAAACAGTTCCATTAGTATCTTTGTTGTTGTTTTGTTTTTCAAGACAGGGTTTCTCTGTGTAGAACTCTCTTTGTAGAGATCTGTGCTTCTGCCTCCTCAGTTCTGGGATTAGAGGTGTGTGCCACACCACAGGCTCCATCACCATCTTAAATGGTGTTAAATCTCGCTTTAAGGACAGTTTGCCCTCTCCCATATCCTTCTTTAAGTAATTACTTCATTCTTTTTTGTTATTTGTTTATTAGTTTGTCTTGAGACAGAATTTACTATGTAGCTCTGGCTGTCCTAGAACCTGTTATGTAGACTGGGCTGGCCTAGGAATCACAGAGATCCACCTGCCTCTGCCTCCTCAGTGCTGCGATTAAAGGCGTGTGCCACCATGCCTGACAAGTATCTGACTACTTTACTAACTGTGAGATTTTAAGCCAAGGTGATTTACCCTGGGATGCTTAGCCTAAATCCCAGGATTCTGTAGCAAGAGTGTAATGTTTCCCAGTTGCCAAGTGCATTGTTTCAGCTATCCAAATTGTTTCATAAAGTCTTCTTTATTCCTTCTTTTTCTTCAAGATCTGTAAGTAATGGACTAATTGGTATTAAATTTGGGAGCTTCACATATGCCACAACTGACAAAGTCAGAAGAAGGTAAGTCTTGAGCCTGGATTCGGTGGCAGGCACAGGTCCTGGGTGGCAGTGCCTGTATACTCTAGCTATTGGGTTGGAGAGTGTCAGGCTCAGAGCGGGTAAGGGTGGAAGTATTTGCTCACTTCCAGAGGAGCAGGGCTCTTCATATTTTATCATAGAGACTATTTTATTTAGAACTGGTGAAAACTTTACCCTCCACAGGAATTTGTGTGTCTTACATGCTGTGCTTTGCTGTAATTCTTTTAAGCCAAGGAAGTGATATAGTTCAGGAAACAGATGTCCTGTGTGTCTGAAGTCTTAGTTACTGCCTGCTGCTTTGTTACAGCAGCAGGGTGAAGTGGTGGTCAGCTCTTGGGTTTTCTTAGGGTACAAAGGGATACGAGTAACTAAGGCAGCCCCAAGGCTTTGTGGAGAAGGAGCCAGCACCAAGCACTGGCTAGTCGCTTCTCAGCACCGAGCACCGGCTAGTGGCTTCTCACTGTTTCCTCACCCAGTGGTTTTAGTGATGCTTTGGGGATAGGTCTGTTTTTCACACGTGAAATCTTATTTTCACCTTCAGAATAGAACATGAGGTGTCAGTCATGAGATATAAGTAGACATAGGCTAGCTGTTGATGTCAGATTTTTTAGAGCTGTGAATTAACTTCACAGATCTTTTTCTTCTCATGATTGCCTATTTTCAAGATTTAATTATATTGGGAAAAATTAGTGCAGAAGGTAATTTAGTGATCTTTGTAATAGAAATTAATGAGATAATTTGTCTTGTAGAGAATGTCAATGTCTTAAATTATTTTTTGGCCTTGTGCCGGCATGAAGTGATCCATGCGGTGTTTTCTTAGTGGTCATGATCATTTTGATTTAATGGAACATTTCAATTCTAGCACTTACAGTTGTCTAGACGCCCAGTTTTATGATGATGAGACTGTCACAGTTATCCTTAAGGACTCCATGGGACGTGAAGGAAGAGACAGGATTTTGGTTCAGTTGCCACTGTCCTTAGTGTATAACAGTGAAGATTCGGATGAGTATGAGTTCACTGGGACTTACTCGACAAGGTATGTGTCCCACTAGGAGACGGGAGCCTCATAGAGCAAAGAGCTTTCCTGTTAGGCTGCCCTGCCTTCTCTTTTCCTTTTTTTGGCAGCCTTGCTTTATCTGGCCTTGAACTCATGGTCTTCCTGCCTTGGCCTCCCTATTGCTAGAACTACCAATGAGTATCGCCATGCTAGCTAACGATTGACTGTTTTTTATGTATTTTTTTATTTGTTTCATTGAGTTTTTTGCTTCATTTTGAGACAAAGTCTTGCTATGTAGAACAGACTGGTTTTGAACACATGAAGATATCCCCTCTGGGGATTAAAAGTGTGCACTACCTGTTTTAGACATGCCATATAATAGATTTTTTTTTTTTTTTTTTTTTTTTTTTTTTTTTTTTAGTTAGTACGGAGAACTATTGAGAGGCAGCTGAATGGAAATAGTCCTACTTTGTATTTTTTGGCTTTTATTTCTATATTGTTGATATACTAGAAATTGAACCCTAGATTTTCCACATGCTAAGAAGGTACTTTACCACACAGTGCTATATTCCAGCATTTTTGGTTTTTTTGTTTTGTTTTGTTTTTTGTTTTTTGTTTTGTTGAGACAGGGTCTTACTGTGTACCTTTGGCTACCCTGGAACTCCTGAGATAGACTAGGCTGGCCTTAAACTCATAGGACTCTACCTACCTCAGCCTCCAGAGTACTGTCTTTAAAGGCCTGTGCCACCACACCCAGCCCTCCAACCCTCTTTTTATTTAAGACAGTCTTACCAAGTTGCCCAGGGCTAGTTTTGAACTCACTCTGTAGCCTAGTAACTTGTGATCCTCTTGCCTCACAGATTTCCAAATCTGGGATTACAACCTATGTGCTAGGCTCAGCTTGCAGACTTTACTTTGTTACTTTGGTTTAACAAAGAAAAAGGATTCCCAACAATGGGGTGGCATCGTTCCATTTTCAGATAGATCGTTAGCTTTCATTAGTAGTGGAATTCAATTTAGATCTGTAGTTAGTCCTCTCCAGATTTAGGCTTCGTTGTTCATTTTGAGAGTTTGTGCCTGTTGTCAGAAGTGACTTCTGTTGACTCTGACTTTTAGGTAATTTTAAAAATCACTTTCTCTAAAAGGAAGTCACACCTTAGCTATCGTGACATTCTGTGTTTGACATCACGATGTTTTCAGCCTGTCTCATCACAGCTCTTTTGTGGGAGCTGCTAGGATTCTGTTGAGAATGGGAGTGTGGGTAAAAGAGCTTCCCTGACACTCCAGGCAGGAGAGATTCCCTGTTGACTCCTGGTTGTCTTCCTGTAGGCTTGACGAGCAGGGCAGCATTATTCCCACACGCACCATGCACTTTGAGAAGCACTGGAGGCTGCTGGAAAGCATGAAAGCGCAGTATGTTGCTGGAAATGGCCTTCGGAAAGTGTCCTGTGTGGTAAGTACTGCAGACAATGCAGGATCCGACCTTGCTCCTATGGAGCTTCATTGAATACCTGGCAGACATCCAAGGCCTTTCTTTGTGTCATTTTATGAGTAGTCATAGCTTCTGTTCATTATATGCGTGGAGTAGCCTCAACTGTATTAGTTTCTTACTCTGACAAAGCTTACTAAATAGGTAAAAATGACTCTGGATTTTGCTAATCTTATGAATTGTTTTACTTAGAGGTCATTTCTACATAAAGTGAAAGCTGAGTTGAGTGGCTTTGTGATAAATGATTAGGAATATAACTCCTGTAAAGCCATCCTTTGTTTAAGCTTCCAGTTTTAATTTTCTAGTACATGATGTTTTTGTTAAGCTGTGCATTTAAACAGTATTCACCTGGCCTTGTTTATATTAGTTAAGTTCCAATCTCCGGCATGTGAGGGTGTTTGAGATGGACATCGATGATGAATGGGAGCTTGATGAGTCTTCAGATGATGATGAGGAGGCTGGCGGGAAGCCTGTGAAGATCAAGGAAGAAGTGTTGTCAGAGTCAGAGTCAGAGGCTCACCCAGATGCTGCTGCCCTAGACCCCGACGTCGTCATCAAAGTGGAGAAGCTTGACCCTGAGTTGGACTCGTGACCCAGTTTGACAACATTGTGTTACTTACTGTGGCAAAAAGACATAGTGGGTGGACTAAGATAGTATGGGTCACATTTGTCTGTGTATCAAAGAAATAAATGGTAAATGTTATTTTTTCATACTCTGTTTTGTCCTTGTGGAGGAGTGTCGCTGTGGCAGACCCCTTTCTTGCTGAGCTTTCTTTTTCATACTGTGCAGAGCCAGTGTGTAAAGAAAACAAACACAACTTTGATCTGAAGAAAAGGGCAAGTCATTTCTATCAAAAGGTATTCACATTATTCCTGTGTGAGGGAGCGTTACAGTTGAATAGTGGCCACATGTGCCTGTAATCTCAGCACTTAGAAACCTGAGGCAAGAGGCTGGAGAAAATTCAAGGGGAGCCTGGACTAAGTTTAAATAGCCATTTATCCCTGCATTTTGGTGAATTTCATGTATTTTCTTTAAGTATTTTAAATATTTAGTTTTAGACAAGTTTTAATTACTGTGTGTGTGTGTGTGTGTGTGTGTGTGTGTGTGTGTGTGTGAGAGACAGAGACAGAGACAGAGACAGAGACAGAGAGAGTGTCCTCAGAGATGTCAGATCTCCCAGAGCTGGAGTTCTAGGCAGTTGTGAGTATAGGTATTGAGAACTGAACCCAGGTCCTCCTGGAAGGACAGAGAACTGTTCTAACCTCTGAGCCATCTCTGTAGCCCCTACAAAACCCCCTGCAGGTTTGTTTAGCATTTTAGTGTGAAAGCATTGTATAAATTTACCTAACTTGGAAGGCTTAAGAGGGCAAATAGTCAGATTATTTCTAAAAGCAGCTGGTTCCTTATGAGCCAGGAGTCACCCTCGTGACTTCAATGTTAAGTTAGTAAAGGAAGCACAGTGACTTCCTGTGCTTCAGCAGAGGCACACGTTGGAGCGGAAGTTCCCAGGCTTTCCTAGGCCAGGTTCAGTCCTCTTCTGTGGGTGTGAAGCTGTTTTAAGTTTCAGACATTCCGAATTATGGGAAAGTAGATTGTGGTTAGTGCTTTTCCTATGTATAAATGTGAACTGGATTCCCATTATATTCAAATGAAAAGATTTAAATTGATAACCAAAAATGTATAGTACCATTTATTACTATGCCATACTGTGGTTGTTTTTACCATTACACACTTTGCTTTTAAATTTTTTTTTTTTTTTTTTTTTTTGGTACTAAAGATCAGAACTGGGGCAAACAGTTGAACACTGAGCTTCATCTAGAATTATTTAATCATTATAACTGTCCCTTCTTTAGTACATAGAGTTACAAGTGCTGAATTTACATGTAGAATTAGTGAATCAAAGTGAAGTTTGAGAGGAAGGGTAGGGGCCTGGCATGTAGAAATACACTACTACTCTTGGCTGTGTGGAAGGAACACTTGGTAATTTCTCCCCATCTAGTGGGGCTTTGGGCTCGAGGAGGAAAAGAGAGGCTTGTGGCATGTGGCTGGTGGGCACATGTGTGATATGTGAAGGGGCATGCATAGTAAGACAGAATCTCTCTAAGTAGCCCTGGCTCTCTTGGAACTCACTATGTAAACGAGGCTGGTCTTAAACTCAGAGATCAACCTATCTTAGTGCTACACCTCTGTGCCCAGTTCAGATGAACTCATTTTTATTTTATTATTATTATTATTATTATTATTATTATTATTATTATTATTATT
>JADRCD010196702.1:0-48976 GCA_019843815.1 Montemys delectorum | reverse complement strand
GTGTGTGTGTGTGTGTGTGTGTGTGTGTGTGTGTATGTATGTGTTTCTTTGTATTGGGGGACAGGCACTTTTTAAACCTAAGAAAAATGTAGTCTCTCCAAATTTATTTTCATTGCTCACTGGCTGAATATATCTGGTTGCTTCTCTAAATTAAACTTTGAGGCCTTTGTGTAAGTTGGGTATGGACTTCCAAAATAAGCTAAAACAAAACAAAACAAAAAAAATGTATTTCTTTCACAGAGCTCATGTTTAGGACAATAGACAACTTTTGCAGATGTAATATGTTCTAGTTTTTTTCTGTTGCTGTCATAAATACCATGACCAAAGAAACTTGGAAGAATAAAGTATTTCAGCTTACACTTCAAAATAACAGCATGTCCCTAAAGAAAATCAGTTCTAGAAGTCACTGGCTACTGATCCCCATTCTCATCATGGCCTCCTTTAAAATATCATGCATTTCTTCTGGCTACTCACAAGATATAACTAAGATTGGAGACTTCTCAAGCTTCCTTGAGCCTTTGCAAATCAGATAAAGTGACCCAGGGTCTCAGGTTAAAGAGCTGCTGCAAACCGGTTGAGACTTTCTTCTCTCTTTGAAGGAGAGATTTCAGCATTTTTATTGCTTATTTCCATTCTTGTATGACAAGAAGAATCAGCCATTACATTGCCCTTCATCTGACATTTACCTCTGTGTTAATGTGTTTATATGACTGTGATAAGAGAGTGTGTGTGGTTTTGTTAGAGGCTGGGCTCTTTCGATACAAAACTAAGGATTCCTATCATTTTAAACTGAAATAGAAGTCTAAGTTGATCAGTCATCACAGGTGTTTCAGACTTGGGTTATAGTAATACTTAATTGCATTAATTTGTCTGTATTTCATTGATGTGGGATAAAAGGGTAGGACATTTTCTTAGGAACTGTCCTTAAGTGGGTATCATTTTTCTAATCTCTATTAATGCTGTTTAATTCTTTCTGACTGATGTGTTTTCAAAACCAGAAGTAGAGTATTCAATTAACCTTAACAAGAGATGATGATCCTTAATTTGAAGTGGCATACTTTACTCTGAATTCTGATGGGGAACAAAGAAAAGCATTCATTTTGTTATTTTAATGAAAATGTATGAATATACTTTTTTATTTAACAGAAAAGATAAACCTAGGTACTTAGAAATCAGATATTAGCAAATAAATCACATAAAATTTGCTGCCTTGTAAGTAATAGATGTTTTGTTTTGTAATATGAAAAATTATTTTTTTGATTAAACTCAATCAATTTCAATTGCAAAGATGTATAGCTAAAGTCTAAAGCCAACAACATGGATTTTTATAAATAAAAACTATATTTCTTGATTACAGATTGTGTATAGTTTTTCATAATTTTTCAAGAGAGATGACGTGCAAAATATTTGTTAACATAGATTGCACATAGCAATGTGTATTCTAAAGTATAATAACAATAAATGTTTTTATCCCCCTGTATCCTAATGCACATATTAGTTTGGCTCTTTTAAGTATTCGTACATGGGCTACCTAAGTCTCTGGTTGTTGATCAACCAAGCATTGTCGCAGTAAGTTGTGTAGGTATTGTGGTTAGCAATGCACCTTGATGAAGCCAAATGCTACTGGACTAAAAGGATAAAAGAAGTGATAAAATGACTTTTAATGGTAGGATGGAACACTCATGGCCACAGGGCCTCTGGTTGTAGTACAGGGCATAGACATCCATATAAACCACAATTCATCCACATGGACTACAATCTGTGATAGCAACACAGCATGGACTATGGATACCAATATGACCCCCAGCTACTGGGAGTGTGGTCATGCCCTTGTGAGTCTATGGATAACAAAAATCAGGATAAGTCTTCTTCTCTTCCTCTTCCCTTTCTTCTCTTTCTTCTCCTTCTCCTTCCTCTTCCTTCTTTTCCTTCTCCTTTTTCTTTCTTCTCTTTCTTTCTCCTTTCTCCTTCAACTGTTTTTGATTCTTTGTGAATTTCACATCATGCACCTCAACTCTACTCATCTCTCTGTCCCTTTACATTCCCAGAATCTGGAATCCCAGAAAGCTGTAAATAATTTCTTTACAATGTAGTTGCTTGTATATGCTATATTTCCAAAACAATATGTGTATTGAGTATTTAAGAATTTTACATCATGTGCTATAATCACACTCACTTCCCAGTCTTCCCATGTCTGCTGACCTCTGTGAGTCCTCCACTTACTACCCTAACCTTCAGATCTGCCTATACCTATCACTCCTCTGCCAGCCCCACAAAAAGAAGAAAAATAAAAACAAAATTTGACTAATTTATGTTGTCTATGTATTCACTGGAGTCTGATCAAATAGCTTGTCCCTAAAAGAAAACTGAGTCCTTCTCTGTTGGGCCCCATTTTGGCCCTGGTTTGGGCTTTGAGGACAAACCTGAACCTGGCTTGAATTTTGAGACCAGTCTCAATCACTTCCATATTGGGCTGACTCAGCAAGACCTGTTTGGCCCTGCCTTTGCCTCGCTGTTGCTGAGGTAGAGCTTTGCCATTGGACCTGTCAGTCACTCCATACCCTCTGTCACCCTTCCCTGCCTCCTATGTCATTTTAACCCACCACAAAACCCCCCTCCCTATGTTCTGAACTTACATAAGTGAGAGGCTAATGACATAAAATTAAGTTTCTGCTTTGAAAGACTCCCAGCCCGGGTGTGTTTCTTTTAGGATGTGGACGCTCGCCATCCCCATGCCCCAGAGAGGAGAGGGAGAGACCCCTGCAGGACCTGGATCTCTCTCCTCTCTCCTGGACCTACTGTCAAGGAGCCAGCACTTCTCCACACATACCATGCTTAAAGTCATCACTTGTGTAGAGCTACACTTTAGTATCCTTACCACAGTTTCTAAGAGTTCATTTTGATGATTTTCTGTCCATGCCGTTACTGTTATTTTGGAGCGAGATATGAGTTGTCACAGAAGCCTTCCATGTCCCTTTTTCTCAGCTGTGAATCTGCAGTCATTGATACCACTGTAAAAATTGCTTTCTTGTCCATTATACTCAGGAGGAGCATAAATCATGTACTTCCATGTGGTTTCTGATGACAGTATGGACCAAGGACATTCATGCTCTCCACCCTCAGTGTGTGCCACAATCCTCAACATGGTCTCCACTGGCAGTACAGACTCCAAACATCAACACAGTTCTCTGCTGCAGCAGGGGTCATGACTACCATCATAATCTTAAGTGGCAGCACAGGCCAAAGACATCAACAAGGTTGCAGGTGGCAGCCTGGCTTACAGACATCAACATGGCTTCAGACAGCTGCATAGACCACTGACATCCATCCATATCACTTTTACTGGTAACACAGGCCAAGGAAATCAACAAGACCCAGCTGCAACAGGATCATAAATGCCAACATGGCCCTCTATGGCACTGTTTTTTTTTTTTTTTAATTTAACTTTATTAAATCTAGGATAGTAGTGTCTCTGAACTTAGAATGAATTTGTGACTGCTATCTTCATGCCAATCATTTTTTAAGAGCCTGAAATAGTTTCACTGAATCTTGATTGTCTTTAAAAACAAATAGTTTCCGGAAAAGAAGTATTTAATTAGAAATCAAAGAGATATTTATATTATAAGGGAATAACTTGTAAAGCTGCACACAAATAAGCAGCATGAAGTCAGCACTTAAATATTGCAAAACTATGTGGTCAGAAATAGTTACTAGTAAAATATACATATGTTCATTTACAATTAGGCAAACTGTACTAGAAATATATGCTAATTAATCATTGACAAAAATAATTAGAAAAGTATTCAGCTTCTTCTCAGTGGATTTTTTTTTAATCTACCAGTCTTCTCATCATAAGATTCAACTTTCTAGTATTTTTCAAAGGATTCAACAATTACCTGCATCTTTTCATCACAGTACATTAAAAGTAGTCTTTGTTCCTTTGTCATCTTTAATCAGAATTCCCAAAACTGGATATTGCTTTAACTATAACCTGTGCCGTTAGGGTGCCAGGAACATATTTATAATGTAGGTACCCCAATTGTTAACCACTAACTCCTTTAAGATCACAATATTGATTAGCACATCAAATGTTCCCATCTATGTGGAGATTCTGATTCCTTTTTGAAATAATTTTCAGTGTGTCTTTCTACTCTTGCAAGTCTTTACAGTAAAGTCTTGGGTACTTTTGTTCTGATGTGCTTTCCAAGGAAAGCTTACATAGTAAATGATATAGAAATTTGTGTAGTAAAAGACAAAGTATATTCTTTCAGAAAGTAACTTAATTTTTCTGTCCAATATTATAAATAAATATGTTCTAAAAAGGAAACATATAAGTATGTTTGTTTACAGTTAACTGTAAGAAACTTTTATTTCTTTAGCTTTCTGATCTTCATCCAAAGCGTCTGTAAGTCCAGCATCTATGTTGCTACTGCATGGTCCGTAGATCTGATGTGATTACTAACTCAAACTGCCAATTCAATGTTAGATTTGAAGTCTTTTATATTTGACCATGAAATATTATTTTCCTTTTCTTTTCTGTTTTTATTAGATATTTTCTTTATTTACATGTCATACAATATCTCCTTTCCCAGTTTCCCCTCCAAAGAAAACCAAAAACTCAAAACCAATGAGAACAAGTCCATGTTCCCTCCCCCTCCCCTGCTCACGACCCCACCTTCTCTTGCTTACTGTCCTGGTATTCCCCTACACTAGGGCATAGAACCTTCACAGGGCCAAGGGCCTCTCCTCCCATTGATGACCGATTTGGCCATCTTCTACTATACATATACTGCTGGAGCCATAAGTCCCAACTCTTTGGTTGATGGTTTAGCCCCTGGGAGCTCTGAGTATAGATGATATTACTGAAAACAGAGTGTAAACCTACAGATTAGTTACAGTCCTTTCTTTGAAAGGTCATCAAGGTGGTATGGAATTATGTGGGGGAATCTATGAAGACAAAGTGCATCCAGAAATATGGAAGAGGTGGCAGATATTATAATCTCATGGCCAAATATTGCTCAGTAATTTTATTTTATGTTAGTGGGCCAAATGCACTTTAATCTCTTAGCATAAGGATGTGATGTCCATCAGAGTTAGACTCAAGAACCCTGGAAATTAAAATAAAAGATTCTGTTGAGACTCTATGTCTCTAAATATATGGATAATAAAACACGCTTGAGTAGGCAAATGAGCTAGTAGAGGGAATATTGAAATAAAACAATGCCGTCACAGGTAAAAGTGAAGTTTTCTTCTATTCCGGTGTCCCATGAGAACAAACTCTAAACAAGAGAAAGCATAGCATGTGTGCTGTCTCTTTACTCTTTTTTTTTGCTTCAATTCACTTACCAGCAGTTAAAATAATTCTTGTTCAGCTTTTCCCTAGCATATTCCTACATCTTACATGAATGTTCTCAATCATGTTCCCTGTGTGTTACAAAGCCCTTGCTGACTGGGCTCATGTTATACTTTTGGTTTCACCTGTAGTGTTTTGGTGTCCAATCTTCTTCCCTTCTAGCTATCCCACATCTTCAGTCCTTCCATATTCTTGGAAAATGATGTAATTTTACAACAGGCCTTTTAAAGTCATGATTAATAAAATAGCACTGACCAGCCTAGCTGGTCCATCTTTAAGTAATTTTTTTTGTTTTTTACTTTCTTTATTTTTTGGGAGAGGGTACCTATGTACCAACTGCACAAGTGAAGATCAGAGGAAATATTGCAGGAGTTTTTTTTTTTATTATTAGATATTTTCTTTATTTACATGTAAATTTTCCCTTTCCCAGGTTTATCCTGATCCAGCACAGGTTTACTGGATCAAACTCTGGATGTCAGGTTTAAAGGTACCTACCTGCACCTGCTGAGGCACCTCACCCGCCCCTGTCTATACAATATTTATGTTATGTTCTTCATGACGTTTAACTCTGTAGGACACAGTATTTATGTTTGAATACAACACAGATATGAACACAAATAATCATGTGTAGGTTACTCCTGTTGTTTTACTATGATCATCTAGAAATATGCTTTATATGTACAATTGGTCAGTTGATATCCATGAGTCTCCATTTGATAATTATGTACTCATTTATACTGTTTTGATAGCAGTTTCTTTTTCAACAAGGAATCTGATATTTAGTAAATACAATGGCTGTGAAATTTATTAGTCGAACTAAGTCTAGAGAATTATGCCCTTTACATTTCATAAAATAAGGATGTAAAATATTCTAATAATAATATATCAATTACATGTTAGGAAGACAATAATTTAGGTGTTATATAAAATAAAAAGTATAGTAGGGGACCTTTTGGGATGGAGGTAATACTGTGTTGTCCTTGGCAAGTAGGATACATTGTCATCCTATTGGCATGCAATGTGTAATGGGAAATTGAAGAAGCAAAGCCTTCCTATAGCAGGACTGCCGCAATCCAATGAACATTCAGCTGCCGCTTTTACTCTGATTCCCCTGTGAAACCTTTGTGGCTTAAGACTCAACACCATTATCTCCCAAATTTTCTCTGCATTTAAATGGGATTTCCCTTGGAACAATTCAGTGCAATTCCCGGCTCCCACAAGGTACTCAATAATACCGCGGACTAAATGAATTTGTGACTTGATGAGTATATTTTCATACAGGAATATGTCTATCCATCTGGGAATGGAATTTGGGATGGACAACAGCTATTGGTAACTTGTTAATAGAGTTTGAGTTGAATATTTTGTTTGAGTGGATTATTGTCAGGTCTTGAACTTCTCATTAGGTATGAAGCTTTCAACTTGCACATTTCCTATAGTGCAAAATTCCAAGAGAAAGGTAGACAACTTTTCTTTTCTAGCTTCTTTTGTTGTTGTTGTTGTTTTTAAAAAATTGCTTAAAAAACAAACAAGTTTGTGTTCTTTCTAAAGGCAAGAAGCTAACTGTGCACATCCTTTTAGTTTCCTGTCTTAATTCTGTATGGAGACTGGTAATTAGCCACTGCAAGAATCCCTTTGGTGAGGCCTCTAGGAATTCTTTTTAAACCATTACTTCTTCAGCTTTCTCTGATAAGAAAGATTTCACACTTAATTAACCCGAGTATCAACTTTAGCACTTTTTTTTCCTGCAGGTTTTTCTTAAACCCATGGCGTTGGGTTTAAGGCCTTAGACATTGGAAATCTCGTCTGTAGAGACTTCTTTCTCAGTTTTTTCTTTTTGAAATTTCACTAAGCTCTTTCTTTTTATTAGTCCAAATTATATGAATTACCTAGAAATTGTGCCTTCTATTAGTAAAGGGAAACAACAATAAAATAAAATCAGTATAAAATTTGATTATTTGGAGGGTCTTAAAATTATAAAAGTCATTTTCCCTATAAAAAGTTAAAGAAACTTTGAAAGAAACCATTAAGTGTTTAATATTTATTAAGTGTTTAAAAATAATATTTAGATTTCTTGTGTCTAAAATGATAGTAATTATTAAAATATATAAGCAGCTCAACTTCAGTCTTCGATAAAGGTACAATTCATTCCAAAGACTTGGTGTGTAAATAAGGCATAATGTTGTTATATTAATTAAATGTGAAGATGATAATCATTTGGCTGTGTTATAGTAATAAAATACATTTTTCACAGTAAACATTAGTCATTTGAGTTAGAGCACTAAAAACAATAAGCAATAACTAATATAGCAATGCTAAATACTTAAATATTATATGTAGACAATAGGGTCATTGACATTATTGTCTGGTGGAATACAAACAGACTATACATATTATCTTAAGTATTGAGTCCTAATGTTTCCTTTGTCTCTGATTTTGTGAAATGGCTTAACTATTTGAAATTCTATATTCTCCTCTACATATAGTGGCCAGGAAATACCTAGTAGGTAAATAGATTTTAGATGAATTTAGCATATAATTAATATTAGGAATATTTTGTCTTATTTTCTTTTATATAGAAAGCTAATTATTGTTACTTCTTAATGATGTTTTGAAGAATTTTTTTTGACTGAAATTTCAGTAAGCTTGAATTTTATGGTAAAACCTACCATTTGGGTAGAAAAAACATTCCCTAATAAAATGGTAAACATGAAATAAGTATGCAAAAAGCATACCAAAGAAATATTCACACAAATACTGTGTGTTTCAATATCCATTAGTTTTTTAGATATTTATGATATTTATCAATTATCTATGTACATGTATTTATACAAATGCTTTTCAGGTAATTTACCAGGGTTGAAACATTCTGCTTATAAAATAATTTCTTTCAGGGATAAATTAGATTCTAGGATACCACTCATCCTGGATTAATGTTTATTTCTGTCATTAGGAAGAATTGCTTCAAATTCTGTAGCTTGCTTATAAACACTGACCACTCTTAGACTTGAAAGTGCCACCATCTCATCTTCAACCAGAAAATCTCTTCTAGCCTTGAAAGGCTTTATGCCTGTACTGTCAATTAAGAGCATGCATTTATTTCTTCAAGAAATTGATTCATGAGCTAGAGTCACTCATATTCCTAAAGGCTACAAGTCCTACCATGGAAGACACATAAAATCTCAAGCAGATAACCCTCCCAAATGTATCTCAGCTCAAGGAATATTTCCAGAATCTAACTTGGATGTCTACAAGCCATAGGTAGACTCTCCACCTGACATGGCCATATATGGTTGCTAACTCCTAGGATTAAGAATAAAGACAAATCGCAGGGCAGTGGTGGTACAAGCCTTTAATCCCAGCACTTGGGAAACAGAGGCAGGAGGATTTCTGAGTTCAAGGCCAGTTTGGTCTACAGAGTGAGTTCCAGGATAGCCAGGGCTATACAGAAAAACTGTGTCTCAAAAAAAAAAACAAAGCAAAAAACAACAATAAAAAAAGAATAAAAAAGAATAAGACAAATCAATATTCATTTTCAGTTTACATCTTTTCTTTCTTCACTCCCAAGTGAAGGAAGTAGTCTTAAGCAGTCTGTACTGTTGTCTTGTCTTACCCTGTCCCCAAAACACACACACACACACACACACACACACACACACACACACACACACACACCTTGTGTTATTCTGTTAGCATTTCCATTTGTGACATTTGTGCTACAGAATATATTTTAATAATTAAATAATTTGAAAACTTTTCTTTGAAAATCACTTGTCTTTCATAACGCAGCAAAGTACTTCCATGATGTGTTGGTGGCCCCATCCCTCAAGTGGGACCATGCCTAATCACTGGGATATGGTCTCCACAGGTTCTATCTCCCCATTTGTTGGGTATTTTAGCTAATGTCATCCCCATTGGGTCCTTGGAACCTCTTGCTTCCCTGGCATCTGGTACTTTCTAGTGGCTACTCCTGGCTCCCCACCCCCTAGTGCTATACAACTCTGTTCAAATTCTAGACCCTCTGTGCTTCTCTACCCTGTCTCCGCTCACATCACATCCTGCCCTCTCTTTTACTCCCCCTTCTCTACCTCCAATGATTATTTTGTTCCCCCTTCTAAGTAGGACTGAACCATCCATGCCTTGGTCTTACTTCTTGAGATTCATTTGTTCCATGTGTTTTATCATGGGTATTCTAACCTTTTTGCCTAATATCCACTTATCAGTCAGTGCCTACCATGTATGTTTTTTGTGACTCGGTACCTCACTCAGGATGATACTTTCTAGTTCTATCCACTTGCCTGACAATTTCATGGAGTCATTGTTCCTAATGGCTGAGTAATACTCCACTGTGTAAAGGAATCACATTTTCGATATCCATTCTTCTGTTGAAAGGCATCTGGGTTGTTTCCAGCTTCTGGCTATTATAAATAAGGCTGATATGAACATAGTGGAGTAAGTGCCCTTGTTATATGATGGAGCATCTTTTGGGTTTATGACCAGGAGTGGTATAGCTCTCTTTTACTCACTTTAAATTGATTATTTTAATGTTTTAGAATTTAAATTTTTAAAAATTGTTTTTGAAAAATTTTTATATGAGTACTTCTTTTTCTCTGATCTTTCAAATTCTTCCCATGTGTACTCATCCTCAAATTCATGACCTCTTTCTCTTTAATTATTAATGCTACATATATATGTAATGATATATACATAACATATACATATGAATGCAACCCGATGAGTTCGTTTAGTGTTGCCCATATGTATTTAGGACTGACTTCTTGAGATTAATTGTACTATCAGGAAGTTTAACCTGGGAGAAAAGTGTTTTTCTCTCAATTGTAAATTATTAATTGCTGGTCAATTTTCATCTATGGTTGGGTTCTTGTGAGAATTCTCCCATCAATGTAGGTATGTCATTTAGAAAGACATACTCTTGGAATTTCATGGATGTAGTTTTCCTGTCATATACAAAAGTCACAACATGAAATCTTGCAGCAGATTTCCTGGTTCTTGGGCCCTTAAACCTTTCCACCCTCTTCCATGATGATACTGGAGCCTTAGGTGTAGGGTTTCATTGTAGATATACTGCAGCCTTAGGTGCAGGGTTTCATTCTACATATAGTAATTGGGATTGTGTGTTCCATGGTCAATATGCATGGTCTGCATATTGAATTGTTGTAGCTTTCTTGGATGGTTAATCTATTGTTTGTAATAAGGAGCTTATTTGATGGTGAATGAGATCTATACATATCTGTCAGTGTAAGATTAAGCATTTATAATGCAGTTAGAAATTTTGCTCATTTACAAAACTCAGTATAATTTGCTACCCATTTGATGGGCCTTAATTCAACATCATTATATAAGTGCTACTAGTATATCTTATCACCATGATCATAGTTGTTACTTGAGAGCATTAGAACTGGATATTACTATTTATTTCTTTTCATCTTTAGCAGCTTTCTTAGTTCCTTTCAGTATTATTACAGTTAGTCTTCAAGAGGAATCTTGAAGGTTTGTTCTAGTTCAATTCCTGCAAGTTCATGGTCCAAAGTGGGTGGTGCGTTTAGCACAAGGGCTTTACTTTCAAGCTCCGGGAGACAACCAAAGGTGATGGCAATAACATATGTTATTTTAAGGTGATCTCTTAGACACTCCTGGGCCACAGCTTGGAAGAAATTTTTCATAGCCTAGCACCGAGATCTTTGATAGATTATGTCTCTTTGGGGGAACAATATCCTTCCTATGTGGTGCAAATTTACACACACACACACACACACACACACACACACACACATACACACACACAGAGAGAGAGAGAGAGAGAGAGAGAGAGAGAGAGAGAGAGAGAGAGAGAGGGAGAGAGAGAGAGAGAGAGAGAGAGAGAGAGAGAGACATACACACATATCCTTCAAATATATCCTTACACACATTTATGCAGACATGTGTATACATATATGAACACACATATACATACACACACATACAAAGTCAAAAGGAGTTTAATCTTTCCATTGCTTGTTTTCATCCATCTTCACTCTCTCTAAATTCTCTCAAGTACTCAAAAATCCTTTCACTTTTAAATGGCTCATGTATTCAAGATTTCAAAAGAAGTACAACCATCATGTTTCAAACTGTAGTTATTAAATATAGTTAGTCATGTACTCTAAATGAAAAAGAGTCAAAGAAAATAAAAGGAAATTGGAAGTGTTAAGAATCTTACCCATTAATCATATCTTTTTTTTCTCCTTGTTCTTATCACTGCATAAAAACTTTTATGTGTACTTTTTGAAGAGAAGGAATAAAGGAAATTTGAACTTAGTCTTTTTCTGTTCATAAAAGTGAATTCTAGTAAGGTAATTTATACCACAGAAATTTCATAATTTTCAATTCATAAATATGGTATAACCATGGCTAAAATTTAAAGATGAAAAGTTAATTACATAATCACCATCTATTTAAATGGTTACAAATATGGCTGTCCTGGAAAAGTTCAAGTTGAAAAATTTTCAGTTTATAGTGTCATTATCACCAGCCTTTTGTTGGGCTATAATATCTACATAGGCTGGGTATAATGGTTGGAGGGACCTCTTTGACTATTTAATTATGGTTTATAAGCCACTGAAATAATAATGTATATTGTGTTATATATTCCAAAATGTGTGTGTTCAATATTCAAATACACATTTGAATGAAATAAAAAATACCTATGATTTCAACTAAAGAGGGACAAAGCATCAAAAATTTTAAGTTGATAAAATACATTTATGCAGTTCCACATGCTATCCTATATATAACTAATGTCTTTAAACTCATTCAATCTCTATTTTATGAATTTATTTAATATAAACCAATGAATAAATAACCAAGTAAGATTTTTGCCTTCTGTTCTGCAATAATTTTCTCTGAGATAAACTTCCATTTTAGAAAAAGGCTTGTTAAGTAACAAGATGTACCAAAGGAAAGTAAACTATTCTATCCTGCAGAGAAGATTGTTAAGCTCAAGAAATGAATGACTCAAAGGCTTCAGAAAGTTCCTGAAATGGGCCAGATACAATAGGCCTCATCTCCAAATATAGCTCCAAGGACTACTGAGAAGCACTATCAAATAAACTGAGCTGCCTAGGGAAGGTAGAGAGCAGCCAAAGTGTGCAGAAGTATCAAAGAGATGCTGAAATACTTAGAGGCCTCTAAGACAAGCTGAGCTGCCTTGAAAAAGGAAACACAATCAAATTCCTAGAGGGGCTCAGATCCAATGGACATCTGTGAGCAAATCCCTCTCTGGTTTGTAGGTTGTGCAGGGTACTCCAGGGTTCCATCTTTCATGAGCTGCCACCCAGACTGAGCTAAGTTTTAGTGATGTAGCTGTCTTTTAGTCATTTCTGTTCTTTTAAGTAACACTTCATCAATATTCCTTATGTAAACTCAATAAAACTTATTGATTCACCAAAGTGGACTTTGGAGATATCCATATCTTGGTCCATTTTTGGTTCCCTATCTGGGTGTAGGGGTATATATTGCTTCATTTCTCCCTAGGCATAATGCTACACAATGACGGCCACTGTAAATATTTTAAGTGACAAAAATCTTCTCACCAATGATTATTTAGTATACCATATGAAATATAAAAAACCTAAAGTTTGAAAATTTAAAAAAAAATTAAATAAAACATAAAATGATAAGTAGTATTACTTGTTAATGGGATGGAAGATAAAATTAGCATTCTACAACATTCATTAACCACTGTTTAAAAGTACTATAATATATAGATTCAGAGTAATGAATTGCTTGACAATACAACTATACATATAATAATGGTATTGAGTTTGATTCTTTCAAACACTTGTTGAGTAGACCAGAAAGCAAAATTGAAGTCCTAAATGTATTAATACTTTTTTTATCTGAAATAGCAAGAGTAAGGACATAATGGATATTTACTAAGCTGAACTAGTTATAGCTTTTTTCTTGTTATCAATATTCAGACACAATAGAGAAGTAGAGAAAGTCACTAGAAAGCAGGCATAACAAAATTAAACCTAATCTGTAAATTCATCACATAATCTCACTCAAAAAAGCTAGTCCTGTCTGAACCTAACTTTCATTCCTCTCTCTCTGTATGTGTGTGTGTGTGCGTGTGTAATGCAGACTTCCTTGTAAGATTGAGTTCTCTGAAGACTTAAGCAGTGATGAGCATAAATATGCTAATTTGATGAATCTTTCTGTTATTATAAACTCAGTGTGCTCATTTCCTCTCCATAATAAGTTTTCTCATGGACTTCATACTCTAACTTTTCTCACACTAGGCAGGAGATTCCAAGTTATGTTTGGACTGAGGATCATACAGATCCTGAAAGTCTGCATGGTCTGTTTCCACCTTTTTGAGTGTTTTCCATAGAACATTTTCTCTGACTTATTGTGCAGGGGTGTCCTGAGGACACCTTACTTTGGAAATACAGTAGATAGAACTTTTTAAAAGTAAGTTTAAAAGGGACACATACAGAGACCTGTCTGTGCTATATGGAGTTAGGTACCATTAAGATGAACAAGTATGTGGTGGAGAGATGGGAGAGAAAGAGAAGCAGAATGGTTTGTGTCTTGTAAGGAGAGAAGGAACTGGAAACACAAATGAACAGCATGATATAAATAGTCTGTGCTTCCACTGAGGCCATTATGTGGTCTTGGCCTATGCGACTTGTGAGCCATGTCTGGGTCCATGTCCCTGAAGCAGCAAAAGTCTGTGTCATTATCAATGACCCATGTTACCACCTGTGGAGAGCACTGGACTGAGCCTTGAGATGGCACTGGCTTCTGCTCCTTGCTGGAACGCTGGAGTGATAAACAACTCCTTATTTGGCTGTGCTTGTTGTCCTGGTTTGCTTCTGCATTTGGCATCCTAGCTGCACATTCCACGTGGCCTCCTGTGATAGGCTTGGTGTAGAGCATTTAAGGGCCTGGGGTGTTGCCTCGGGGTCAGAAGATTGTATTAAGGTTCCTGAATAAACTGCTTAAAGAAGAGCTTTCGGGTTGAGTCTTCCTTGCTAGTCGAGGTGGAAGAGACAACCACCAAAGGCCATGCACGAGGGCCATACACAGTTATCCCAGCCCCTTACTGTTTGTGCCACTTTAGAGAGTTGGTCCTGTCCCCTGCCTGGACAGCATGGTAAAGCTGCCTTTGGTAGTATGGGTGAGGGTGAACCACCCTTAAGGTGTGGGAACAGGAGCCTCTCCTCTAATTGGTGTGGTTCTGGAGAGCTTGCCCTGAAGTCCTGGATTCAGGAGAGCTAGCCCCAATGTTATGAGCATTCTGGGCCACTTTTCATTTCTGCACCTTGCTGGCCCAACCCCTTGGTAGCTGCAGCACATAGGAGATCCAGCTTCACCTCTCCCCTCGTTAAAGTCAGAGAGTTGTCCCTGGAGGAATGGGCTGAACAACTCAACTATCACCAAAGTTTAGATTCATGGCATCAAGTTGGCCTACCCCAACATCTACACCATCTATGAATTGCTGGAACACATGAGGGGACTGATTCTTCTGAACTAATGCTGCAGGATTTCCATGACACAGAGCAACAAGAGCATACCAGAGAGGAGTCCTAGAGAATATCCAATCCTGTATTGGGAGTATTGCAAAAGCCAGAAGCCTCAAACAAGACTAAGGCCTCATTGAAATGAATATTTGGAAGTAAAGTTGTTGGAGCAACAGAATAAATACTGTGAGACACACCATGAAACACCAAAGGTTCCACAGTGATATTTTAATTAATTAATTAATTAATTAATTTTTATTTGTCTTTATTTTTTGTTTTCTATTGTATAGGGAGGTTGCAAGGGTAGAGAGTAGATATGAAGGAATGTGGAGATGAGTGGGACTGGGATGCATGGTGCAAACTTCAAAATAATGTTTGTAAAAAAGAGTTTAATGTATTTTAATGTTTTGTATTACTTCATCTCAGTTAGATTTGATAATTTCAAGTTGAACTGCCAACTAATGATGCATGGTTTGGACAACACTAAACTACAGGCTGATATTAATATTTTACTACATCTGTTTCTTTTGTAGCTTTGGCTGGCCTGAACTTATGTTGTAGTCCTGGTTAACCCCACAATCACAAAGATTTACCTATTCTGTCTCTGCCTCCTGATTGCGAATGTTAGAAGGCATATAGCACTATTCCTAGAAACGAGTCTGCTTCCTTCAGATGCCAAAGAGCCCCTCTACTCTCTTATGGTTCTCATATTCATTCTGCCATAAAACTTTCAATTTTAGAAAACATACCTGACTGAGTTGAGGAATTTAAGCTTTCCACCTATGATCACAAAAACAAATGAGTTTAGAATGAAGCTTGGGCCTCAACAATGAAGCTTCATTCACAAATAGAGTGCCTAAGAAGCTGAACACATGTTAACTGGATGCTGCTTAATTATATGTTTAATCATATTTAAATGAGTCTTGTTATTTATTTTTTCTCACATTTCCACATTAGAGATAATTATTGCTGTATGTTTGAACATAAATATCAAAGAACCCATGTTCTGCTGTGGAAGTTGCTGAAATATAAAAAATTGTGTGTGTGTGTGTGTGTGTGTGTGTGTGTGTGTGTACTAGATGGGATTTTTCCCCAAATCTATATGTATGCCTTCTGTTGAACCCAACATTTAGAATACAAATCATAAAATACTATGCTTAAAAATGCTTTATATTTAGTCCCTATACTAAAACTCCACTATGAGAATTAACTGATAAATATTTTGAACATTCACTTTGAATACAACAACCTTCATGGGAAGAATGTACCAAAAACACAATGTCATGATTGCAATATACCCACTGTATCACAATAGGTCTTTGGGAAAGGGTGACTTTTGTTAAGAAATAGACTCTGCACTTCATTGTAATGAGTAGGTGGTAGAGTGAATGTTTGCCTCCTATTCTACATTGTAGAATTGTAGAGAGCCGTCCGAACTGCGCTCTAAAGATGTAGAGTGAATGTTTGCCTCCTATTCTACATTGTAGAATTGTAGAGAGCCGTCCGAACTGCGCTCTAAAGATGGCGACGGCTGGCCGAGAGCTCTGAGATAAACAACACCTGATTTGGCTTGAAGGTTGTGCTTCTGAGTGGCATGATCTTCCCTGGCCTATGGGGAGATGACACGTGGGTGGCATGAGTTCATGGGCTCCTACTAGGATATAAGCTGTGCCCAGGTAGGAATCGCAGGCTTACCTCTTCACAATGTTGCCTGTAAAGTATCCTGAGTAGACGGCTAAGAGAAGGAACAGGTTGTGTCGTGTCTTAATTCCTGTTGGTCAGGGTTGGCGCGACACAGTATATGTTATCTCCTTAACTCCCAGTTGGTTAGAATATAAAGGTGGAGTCTTTGGAAAGTAATTAGATCATGAGAATGAACTCTTGAGTTGAATTAGTGCTCTAAAGGGAAGAGAGGCAGGGGGCTGGGAGTAATTAGGAGCACTTTCTTTCAGAAGACCTCTCTATATCTTGAAATTCATACGGTAGATGAATTTATAATTCAAATTTATAATTCAAATTTCAGGGGATCTGATGCCTCTCTGGATTTCATCAAACACTGCATAAATGTGGTATACCAAAACAGATTCAGGAAAAACATTATATACATAAAATGATAAATTATTAAAAATTTCTCTTAAATGGAGAAAGACAATGGAGGCATTTCCTCTCTGATATGTGATGAAGAACCACTGCTATCCATAAGCTAGGAAGAAAGGACCCACAGTGCAGTGAATCTGCTTGTGCTTAGATATTAGACTTTCCAGCATTCTGACTATCCCTCCTGCAAATTGTCAGTAGTAAGTGTGTATTGATGAAGCCATCAAATATATGATATTACTTTTTATGAGACTTTCACATAATAAGGCAAATAATTAATTCTGTAATGTGAAAAATGGAGGCTTTGTGGTTAAATAAAATGGAGGTGTGCAAAAGGAACTAGACCCTGGGAGCTCTGGGGATACTGGTTGGTTCATATTGTAGTTCCTCTTATGGGGCTACAAACTCTTTCAACTTCTTGGGTCCTTTCTCTAGCTCCTCCATTGGGGACCCTGTGCTCAGTCCAATGGATGGCTGTGAGCATCCACTTCTGTAATTGTCAGGCATTGGCACAGCCTCTCAGGAGACACCTATATTAGGCTCCTGTCAGCAAGCACATGTTGGCATCCACAGTAGTGTCTGTGTTTTTTAACTGATATGGGATGGATCCCCAGGTGGGACAGTCACTTTTCTTCAGTTCCTTCTCCACTAAACCACCAAACAAAGAGTACACATGGAGGGACCCATGGCTCCAGCCACATATGTAGCAGAGGCTGGCCTTGTTGGACATCAATGGGAGAAGAGGTCTTTGGTCCTGAGAAGGCTTGATCCCCCAGTATAGGGGAATGCCAAGACAGGGGAGTGGGAGTTGGTGGGTTAGTGAATAGGGGGTAGCGAAGGTGGGGTAGTGGGGTTCTCAGAGGGGGAGTGAGGAAAGGGGATAACATTTGAAATGTAAATATCCTTCTTGCCAAATTTAATCATCTGACAAAGCCTATCTCTTAATACATTTATTTATTCTGTTGGTTTCAGTTTAGGATTATACAATGGTTCAAACACTGAGACTAAGATGAAACCATGTCTAGCATGCTAATTCATGCTGATGTTACAGTGAAACCACAAGCACCTAGCAATGAACAGATGATGCTTTTTTTTATATAGGGAAAGGATAACATGAACCAAAGCACATCAGAAGGAAACTTCCAAATATGAGCTTCTGAAGAATGAATCTATGAATGACAATAGATAGGAAAGGTCAGAATTGAAACAAATGTCTGGATTAAAAAATGGAAAGTTTGCCCTGCTTCCAAAATCAACTGGGATGGATACTTTACAATTCAAGATCTCTCTTTTCTCAACAGTCTTCTATGGGAATATGACCTTTCCCATGTATGGACTTGAATACAGTTCTGCCATGAATCTGGAATGCTGTAATTAATTTTTTTAATTATTTTTTTACAGTCTAGATTTTCTCCCCTTCTTGGTTCACCCTCTGACTGTTCTGTATCCCATACCTCCTTCCTCCAAGTCCAGGACGATGTCCCCATCTCCCCACATCCACTCACCACCCCACCAATCCTCCCCATGCCCTGGGGCCTCCAGTCTCTTGAGGGTTAGGTGTATCTTCTCTGACTGTGTCCAGACCCAGCAGTACTCTTCTGTATATGTGTTGGTAGCCTCATATCAGCTGGTGTACATTGTCTGGTTGGTGGCCCAGTGTCAGAGATCTTGCGGGTCCAGGTTAATTGAGATTGCAGATCCTCCTAAACAGTCATGCTCCTTATAATTCAATTTTGTGTCAACTTGACTTGACTGCAGGATGTCATTATTTGTGTGAGTATTATTCTAGGCATGAGTCTGAGAGTGTTTCTTTCTGAATAATAATAAGTATTATATAAGAGGCTAAGTAAAGTGAATTATTATCACCAACATGATATAATCTCATACAATCAACACAGGCAGTGGGTAAAACAATGATTAAGAGAGGAAATTTCTCTAATGTACACTTGAGCACATAGACTTTTCTGGCTTTTGAACTAGGATGAAACTTCAGATGGGCTTGATATTTTAGACTTCAAAATTATATTAGACAATTTCTTATAATATCTAGATAGATAAGAGGATAGATGATAGATAGATAGATAGATAGATAGGTAGATAGATAGATGATAGGCAGGTAAAACCAAGTAAATTTATTCTTACATATGTACTACATAGGTAGAGACACAGACATGATATTTGGAACAATATCTTTGAGGTTTATTCTATTTATCCTATCTGCTATCTATCTATCTATCTATCTATCTATCTATCTATCTATCTATCTACTATCTATCATGACCATATATCATCTGTCTTTATCACTTGTGTATCTATATCTTTTATCTATCTACCATCTATCATGTATCTATGTATTTTATCTACTATCTATCTATTTACCTATCTATTACTATCTATATATCACCTTTGCATTGTTTGCCTGGATAACCTTAATGCAATTTTGCACACCTATAAAATTTTCTCTAAAAGGATGACCTTTTAAACATGTAAAAGAAGCTTTGCAACTAGTGCAATGGATAGTAAGTCAAAGAGGCTGGTGGTGTATGCTAAAATATGAATATTATGGTAATTTGGTTAGTTCCAGGGAAAAATGAAAAAAATTACTAAAAACTGAGGTTTATTCTTATAAGAAATCAGAAAAAGCCTAATATGAAACATGTCCTATTGTTTTATGGAGATAGAACATATGAAAAATAATATAGAAATTTAATTGATGAAAATTATATGCCAATTATTGTATGCAGCTTGATTATAGGAACAAAAGAAAAAATTAAAAACCACTTGAAAATTATTTAACAACTAAAATAATAATTAGTGGGTAAAGGGTAAGCATAACTATAAGAGTTTGAATTCAGCTTTTACAAGGAGCTCGACCCTCCTTCATCCACCATAAATTAAGAAAGTGGAACTAGGCTAATACAGTAGAGAAAATTCCCCAGTCAAGGTTCCCTATTTGTAGGTGACTCTAATGTGTGTTCAGTTCACACACACACACACACACACACACACACACACACACACACACACAACCTAACCAGCATAGTAATTGTAATATCTGGAAATTACAATTTTGTTTTATCTTTTGAAGCTTGTTTCCACTCATCTCAAAATCTTTAACCTAGAATTATTCCTGTCTTAAGGAAACATGGAAACAAAAAAAAAAAAATGGAGCAGAGACTGAAGGAAAGACCATCCAGGGACTACTCCACTATGGGAGCCATCACATTTACAGACACCAAAACCCAACACGATTGCTGATGCCAAGAAGTACTTGCAGACAGGAGCCTGGTATGGCTGTCCTCTGAGAGGCTCTACCAGCACCTGACTAAGATTGTTGCAGATATTCACAACCAAGCATTGGACTGAGTCTGGGGACACTAATGGAAGAGTTACGGAAAAGAGTGAAGGAGCTGAAGGGTTTTGCACCCTCATAGGAAGAACAACAATATCAACTTACCTGACCCCCTCAGAGCTTCCAGGGTCTAAACCACCAACCAAAGAGTATACATTGAGGGACCCATGGCTACAGTTACATATGCAGCAAAGGATGGCCTTACCAGGTATCAATGAAAGGAGAGGCCCTTGTTCCTATGGAGAAGTGGGTGTGTAGAGGGAAAATTGTGAAGGAGGACAGCATTTGGAATGTAAATAAATAAAATAATTAATAATAATACGACCTGGAAATTTATCAGACTTTCCATATCCTAGAAATTTAGAAAACATATTCAGAAGTTGGGTTATAGGTAAAATGTAGCTTAGTATGAGTTTATGTGATTTCATAATCTGAAACTGTTGGTCTAAATTGATAGGAATGGAGCTAGTTACAAAATGAATGATGACTTTCAGAATTATTAGATTTGACAAGATGTAAAGATATGCTCCTTTGCCTATAAGAGTGTCCTGGTTTTAAGATGGAAAAAAATGACCCTTAGGAAGATTGAATTATGACCATGGACACTGGATCAGTTTCAACAGATCAAGTGACTTGCACCTGCGGTGATCCTGCAACCATGAGGAGTGTGGAAAACAGAATATTGAGAAGGAGGACTTGAACCTCAAGATGTAACTTGTTTTCTTTGCAGTTCGGATATTTGCCTGGGCCCTGTCATCTCTCACTGCCTTCCTATTTAACTTATTTTTTTTTTTTTCTATTTGGAAGATGAATGTCTAACATTTGACTATT
This sequence comes from Montemys delectorum, assembly GCA_019843815.1. Taxonomy (NCBI): domain Eukaryota; kingdom Metazoa; phylum Chordata; class Mammalia; order Rodentia; family Muridae; genus Montemys; species Montemys delectorum. The sequence continues at coordinate 27,819 of JADRCD010196702.1, read as the reverse complement.
TTATAGTCATTTTATAAGTCAGATATAACTTGCATTTTCACAGGAAGAAGGACGTTTTCCTTCAAAATGAATCATTCCTTTAATCATTGCCATGCCTGACTTAGATAATACTTATGGCATATTGGACATCAGAGTTTATACTAGAGCAAATGAAGACTCAGGGCTACAGGGAGTAATGAAAGTGCTTTGAATGCAAGAAGGAAATGAATTTTGGGTACTGGGATCGAATGTTATGAACTGAACTGTATTCTCTTTATACATTCATAAATACCCACCCCTAAATATGACTACATTTAGAGTTGGAGACTGAGTAAAATTAAGCTCCCATGAGATCTTGACATAGTTGCAAGAGATGGGAATAATGTCCTAATATCAAAGACACCATACTCCTCATTTTCTGTCTCCTGCCAGAGGATGACAAAGAGAAGTCAGTCAAATATTGCAAGCCTAGAATAAGGTCATAACCTGATTCCATATAATAGTAACTTGATCTTGGTCACCTGTTCTCTAGATAATGAATTTCCATTATCTGATTCATTGAGGCTATGGACACTTGTGTTTTTGTCATAATAAAGTAATATTGTTGAAAAAAAATAAACAAACACTATTGAAATTTTGAATTTCTAACAAAAAAAACAATCAAATGTAATTAAGGAAGAATTCTCTGTCAAATAATAATTATTAATCAGAGCAGAGATGAGAGATATATAGATAGAGAAATTTGCTGTAAAAATGTTTGAATCCCTGAAAAAGTTCGTACGTGTTTACAGAACCGTAAGTTAAGCAGCATTCTAAATAGGAAGATGAAAGGCTCTAGCTTATTGTGTGGCAACAGGGATCGTAAAGGGAGATGATGGCTAAATTGTTCTCGTGCATTGTCTGGTTTCACTTCTGGGGCTAAAATTTGTGCTGATTATTGTATAAAATTTTCTGAAGTAATCCTCAAAGTAATGCTTGTGAACCCTTTAATTCCTTTCAATCACAATGTACTCTTTTTTTTTGTTGTTTTAATTTTTAACATGCCTTACTGCTATGAGATCATAATTTGTTACTGAGTATAAATTATTAATTGATCAGAGGAATATTTGACTGTGACCTTGGCCTTCTTAACACTAATGTCTAATGATCGCCACAAGATTAACATTAATATTAATACCATATTATCCAAGATGACTGTATTAGAAAAAGTATGCTTTAGTATATACTTTTATTTATTTTTATTCTGATAAAACAGTATTTATTTATGAGAGTTTTACAATTATATATATAAGTATCTACATATATACACTTATGTAGGCATATTCAAGTTATGCATTGCAGATTAAGAATATAAAATATTGATCATTAATTTAACTGTTAATTCAGTATGTGAAAGACATGGGTGACTTAGTGATCCTGACTGGTATTTCTTCATTTGTTTGTTTGTTTGGTTGGTTGGTTTTTCGAGACAGGGTTTCTCTGTGTAGCCCTGGCTTTCCTGGAACTCACTCTGTAGACCAGGCTGGTCTTGAACTCAGAAATCTGCCTACCTCTGCCTCCCGAGTACTGGGATTAAAGGCGTGTGCCACCACCACCTGGCTCTGAATGGTATTTCTTAGAAGCTAAAAATCAATGTAAGAGAACTGACTATGAAGTTAATAAGATTGACTTTCCAAGACCTCACTATGAGATCTCCTAAGAACAGGTTCTGATGGGACAGCGAAAAACAGCATAAGCAATTATGAAAATCTCTATACAGATAATCAATAATGACAGTATTGTTTACTTGGGAAAATAATAATTATTAAGAGGAAATTATTAAATAATAAATTTCAGGTAAAAACAGTACATATAAAGCCAATATAAATTAAATTTACTTAAACTTGCATAGTATGACATTGAAATTTAGAAGTGGATGCAGGAATTAGAACATGATGATTCATTAGTGCTCATATTTTCAGTCTTTCCAAGCATCTGCTACTCAAGATGGCACCATGAAGTGTGAAAGAAAAGCTTCTCTGTAAGATTAGTGAGGTGAGGATTTGACTTCTCTATTATACAGAGTAATGACTTTGAAAGGAAATCTTTTTACAGAAAACAACCAAAAGCATGTGAATTTGCACATTTTCCTATATAATTTGTTGACTAAATTTCAGATCAACTCTCTATAAATTCATTTAAATTAAAATTTTACTTTATGTCCTAGCTGTGGTTATGACACACAATAAACTACTTGGGGAAAAATCTTCCAGATTCATCACTATGCAAAAGTCAAGATGGAAACTTGAAGCAGCTGTTGCATCCAGAGTCAAGAGCAGAAGTTGAATGATAAATGCATGCTTACAACTCAGTTTACCTCCTCTCTTATAGCATCCAAAACTCCAACCCAAGGAATAGTTTCCTACCACTTACATCCTACAGTGATGAACATTCCTATAAGCCCCATTTATTGTAAGTACCCAGTCGTGCACAATTTATTTTATATTTTTGTAGTATTTGCATCATACCTTGTATATGCTTAGATTTATTGTCTATACCTCTTGTATTTGGTGCAATAACAAGTTGTCCAGCTTTGCAGCCTGTAAATAACAACATAGGACATTTACAGAACTGTGGTTACTCTCTCAAAACCACATCTGTGTAAATATACTCCATAGTGAAAGTCACCTGGCAAAGAAATCATGTATAATATTTCTGAGGGTGTAGCCATTAGATGGCATATAGAGACTTTAATTTACCTCCTTTAAAAGGAGGTATAAATGGTGTGTCTTTACTAACTTTCACTTATGGACTCTGTCTTAGTCAGGGTTTCTATTCCTGCATAAACATCATGACCAAGAAGCAAGTTGGGGAGGAAAGGGTTTATTTGGCTTACTTCCACATTGCTGTTTATCACCAGAGGAAGTCAGGACTGGAACTCAAGCAGGTCAGGAAGCAGGAGCTGATGCAGAGGCCATGGAGAGATGTTCCTTACTGGCTTGCTTCCCCTGGCTTGCTCAACCTGCTTTCTTATAGAACCCAAGACTTCCAGCCCAGGGATGGCACCACCCACAAGAGGCCCTACCCCCTTGAACACTTAATTGAAAAAATGCCTCACAGCTTAATCTCATGGAGGCACTTCCCCAACTGAAGCTCCCTTCTCTGTGATAATTCCAGCCTGTGTCAAGTTGACACACAAAACTAGCCAGTACAAACTCAAACATTATTTTCAACTTTAAGACAATGAGTGCTCTTAAGGTGTAACTGAAATTCTTTCATCAGTTAAAGTGTTGGATAATAGACGTGTAATGTTAACATACTAAACATGTGTTTAGTTGTAAGTGGAAGAAGTGAGACCTTACACAAGCACATCACCAACATGGCAAAATCTAGTGTGTTTGCTTCTGTCAAACACATTTATTGGAAATAGATAATTATTTTATAATGTTCATTTCTAATTAGTCTGATCATTTATGAACCTGATAATCTCTTCATGTCCTGGTTACATATTTGGATACTTCCTATGCAATTCCCTATGAACATATTTTCATTGATTTTACTTCTGAATGATGAGAAGTAAACTTGGGGGCACAAAGGTCCATGCACTCTCAGAAATCAGGAATATTAAACACTTAGGGTTATTTCCTCAAAGTTCACTAGGTATAACCTATTTACTGCACAAGAAGCTGTGAATAATGCTGGTTAATAACCTTTGTAACCAGGCTTCCCAAGCTCCTACAACCAGGACAGTAGGCGGCTAAGTGTTTAGATGGCCTCTGCTGCATATACATAACTAAAACAACACTGGATCTTCTCCTAGGCTCTTAAAAAGGAACACATGTAGCCAATCTATAAAACCCATCCTCATAGAAGAAATATCATGTACTTTGGGAAGAGCTGTGATGTAGTTCTGCACAGAAAAAATTACAAAATGATGTAATTGTGCACAAAGGATTGCATTATATCAGGAAACTTCATTTTTTTCTTCGCAAAATGTACTGCAGTTAAATATTCCTGAAATAAACTGTCCAGTGAGTGGAGATTTCTGGTCTAGACTATGGTTATTCTTTGGTTGGTTATTCAGTCTTTGAGAGCCCACAAGGGAACCATATGAGTTGATCATTTTGGTCTTCCCATGGGGCTCCCATCTGCTTCTTTACTCTCAATCTTTCCTGCAATTCTTTGTAAAAGTCTGCAAGCTTCATTCAATGCTTGGGTATGGGTCTTTGCATTTGTTTTAGTCAGCTACTGGGTGGAGCCTTTCAGAGAACAGTTATGATAGGCTCCTGAATAAAAGCGCAGTGGAGTGTCACTAACAGTGTAAGGGACTGGGACTTGCCTAGGGGTAGGTCTAAAGTTGGGCCTGTTATTGGTTGGACATTCCCTCAGTCTGTATTCCAACTTTGCCCCTGCATTTCTTGTAGACAGGACAAATTTTGGGTTGAAGGTTTTGTGGATGGGTCATGTCCTTATTTCTTCACTGGAGCTCCTGCTTAGCTATAGGAGGTATCCTCTTCAGGATCCATATCCCCACAGATACGCATCTCAGTTCAGATCACCTGAATTGACTCCTGTTAGCTTGCCCCATTTTCCGACAATTCTTGAGATGGCCTCCATCCACCAACTTTGAGCCAACTACAGAGTTTCTTCATTCTCTTGGTCCTCTGTCTCTCTCTCTTGTCTCTCTCCACAGCTGATACTGAGACCCCCAGTTCCCTTCCCTATCCTCTCCCCTATCTATAACCCTCCCTTCATCTGCCTATTTGATTCCCCTTCTAAGTTAGATTCAAGCATCCTCACTTGTGCTTTCCTTCTTATTTAGCTTCTGTAGGTCTGTAGAGTGTATTGTGGATATCCTATACTTTATGTCTAATATGCACTTCTTAGTGAGTACATATCATTCATGTCCTTTTGAGTCTGGATTACCTCATTCAGGGTGATATTTTCTAGTTCCATCAACTTCCCTGCAAAATTCGTGATATCCTTGTTTTAAATAGCTTTGTAGTATCCCAGTGTAAATGAAACACAATTTATGTATCCAGTTTTTTGGTTGAGGGACATCTGGGTTGTTTCCAGTTTGTAGCTATTATGAATAGGGTAACTATGAATATAATGGAGCAAAGGCCCTTGCAGTATGGTGGGCCTTTTGGGTATATGTTCAGGAGAGGTACAGGTGAGCCTTCAGATAGAACTATCCTCAATTTTCTGAGAAACCACCAGGTCAATTTCCAGAGCAGTTGTACAAGCACGCACTCCCACTGTAAGGGTCCATGATTTGTGAAGACTGAGACCCCAGACTCAAATAGTATGAAGCAGTAAAGAGTGTTTATTCTGCAGAGAACCTGCATGCAGGGTCTACCATACTATGGGGTGTAAGACAGACATGTAGATTTCGCAAAGTCAGTATAAATCCTGTTAGGGTAGGAATGGGTGACTTTTACTTTCCTTTCCCTTGGTTGGCTCTATGTTCAGATATGGGTGTCTTTGTGATTGGTTAAGGTTTGAGAGATATGGGACTTTTGGTGACTTACTAAACTTGTCTAAAGCTAGGTGGTGGGGCAGCTTCTACAGATCCTGATTGGGTGCCTGTGAGGTTGGCTCAGGTTAGATAGTGGAACAGCTTCCTGATTGGCTGCCTGTGAGATGTGGTTTTCCTCAGAATTTACTTGTTTTGGACTTTTCCTCTTATTGGAAACAGAAACTTAGCTGTAGTCTCCCAACTGCTAGTTCGCAGCCTGTCATGGAGTCAGCCTGGCTCTGGCTGACTGACTTGGTCCTCTCAATACCAGAATTGGAGGAGTGTTTTCTTTCTTCATATCCTTACCAGCATGTGCAGTTGCTTGAGGTTTTGATGGTACCTATTCTGATTCATGTAAAATGGAATCTCGGGGTCGTTTTGATTTGCATTTCCCTAATGACTAAGGATCTTGAACAATTCTTTAAGTGCTTCTTAGATATTTGAGATTCTCCTGCTGAGAACTCTCTCTTTAGCTCTGCAACCTATTTTGTAATTGGGTTATGTGGTTTGTTGGAGTAATAATTTATATATTTTGGTTATTAGCACCCTGTTGGGTGTAGGGTTAGTGAAGATTTTTCCCAATCTGCACACTGTAATATTGTCCTATTGACAATGTCCTTTGCCTTACAGAAGCTTTTCAATTTCAGGAGGTTCCATTTATTAATTCTTGACCTTAAAGCTTAAGGCATTGGTGTTCTATTCAGGAAATTTTCTTCTATGCCAATGCATGCAAGGTCATTTCCCAGTTTCAGTTCTATTAGATTTACTGTATTCAGTTTTATATTGAAGTCTTTGATCCACTTGGACTTGAATTTTGTGCAGGGTGATAAGTATGGATCTATTTGCATTCTGCTACATGCAGACATCTGGTTAGACCAGCACCATTTGCTGAGGATACTGTTTTTTTCCATTGTATGCCGTTTGTTTCTTTGTTAAAAATCAAGTGTCCATAGGTGTGTGGGTTTATTTATAGATCTTTGATTCTATTCCATCCATCAACTTCTCTATTTCTCTACCAGTCTCATGCAGTTTTTATTACTATTGGTCTATAGTACAGCTTGAGATCAGGGGTGGTGAGTCCTCTACAAATTCTTTTATTGTTCAAGACTATTTTAGTTATCCTCTTTTGGCTTCTTGTTTGTTATGTTTTGTTTGTTGTTTGAAGTTAAAAGTTGCTTTTTCAAGCTCTATAAAATACCAGGTTGGAATTTTGATGGTGATTGCAATGAATATATGGATTTCTTTTTGGTAAGATGTCCATTTTCACTATCTTAAGCCTACTGATACATCAGCATAGGAAATTTTCCATCTCCTGATATCTTCAATTTCTTTCTTCAGAAACTTAAAGTGCTTCTCATATAGAACTTTCACTTGCTTGATTACAGTTACACCAAGACCTTTTTCATTATTTATGGCTTCTGTGAATGGTGTTGTTTCTCTAATTTCTTTTTCAACCAGTTTATCATTTGTATGAAGAAAGGCTACCAATTTCCTTCAATTAATTTTGTATCTAGCCACTTTGCTGAAGGTGTTTATCAGATGTAGGAGTTTTCTAGTAGCACTTTTGGGGTCACATGCATATTATCATATCATCTGCCAATAGCCATACCTAGACTTCTTCCTCTCCAATACATATCCTCTTGATACTCTCTTGCTGTCAATTTTTCTAAATAGCACTTCAAGGAATATATTGAATGGATAGGGATAGAATGGGCACTCTTGCCTTGTCTCTGAATTTAGTGAAATTGATTAAGTTTCTCTCAAGTAACTTTGATGTGAGCTTGCTGTATATTGATTTTATTATGTATAGGTATGTACCCTATGTCCCTTATTTCTCTAATATCTTTAACATGAAGGGGTGGTGGATTTTAGCAAAGTCTTTTTCAGCATATAATCATGTAATTATTTTCTTTCAGTTTGTTTATGGTGAATTACATTGATGGGATTTTGTATAATTAACCACCCCTGCATTCCTGGGATGAAGCCTACTTGATCATAGTGTATTGTTCAAAAAGACAGAGGGCCTGGGCTGCAGTCCACCTGCCTGGCTGGCGCTCTCTCTCTCTCCTCGGGTGGCAGGGTGCCTGCAGTTGAGACCCAGGTCTCTCTCTCCTCCTGGGGCTGGCCTGTTTGCTGCACGGTGCCTTAATTAAAAAGGAGGCAATGTATGAATGAGTTATTTTATTGTAGGAAGGAGAAATATGCTGTGTGAGTAGAGAGAAAGAAAGGAGAGGAAAGAGAGAGAGAGAGAGAGAGAGAGAGAGAGAGAGAGAGAGAGAAAAGAGAAGAAGAGGGAGAAAGAGAAGAGAACAAAGAGCAAAGAAGAGAGAGAGAGCAAGAGGGTAAGAGTTAGTAAGAGTGAGAGGGGTAAGAGAAGAAGAGAACAAGAGAGAGAGGAGGGGGCAAACCACCCCTTTTATTGTATGGGGCGTGGCATGCCTGGCTTGTGGTCAGATTACTGTGTGTAAGGTCCAGCTAGAATGCTGGGAGTTTGAGGCGGTGTCTGCCTGATAGAACACACATCTCCTACAGGGGCAGCTGTGAGGGGTCTGGGCTGAAACTGAGCCATTGGTCTAAGGAGCAATTCACCGAACGCCTACCGTCCCTCCTGAGCAGGTTCTTCGGGGTTCTGAGGTAGCTCTGCTCTACTGGACTCTGGCTGTCAGAACTGCTCACTGCCCTACAATAGTGAATGATATTTTTGATATGTTCTTGGCATCAGTTTGTGAGTATTTTTTTAGTATTTTTGCATTGATGTTCATATTAAAAATTTGTCTGAAATGCTCTTTCTTTGTTGAGACTTTCTTTGTGTGGTTGAGTTATTAGGATGATTGTATCCTCATTCAATGAGTGTCTGTTTTATTTTTGTTTTGTGAAATATTTTAAGGAGTATTGATATTAGCTCTTCATTGAAAGTCTGGTAGAATTCTGTGCTAAAACCATGTGGCTCTTGGTAAATTATCATGAATGAGACAAAGTATCCAATGTATTACCTGTGCAAGACCAGAAGGGCAAACAGGGAAATTGAGAACTTATATGGCTGACATACCCATAAACTTATGGGGAAGGGATCTTTTAAAACAATGGGGTACTCAAATTAATATTCTTGCAATTCTAGGGAAAGTAAATGAGTAAATTAGAGGTAATACGGTAGATGGTCTTGACACAGGTGGTACCCAACATGGCTTAGGCATAATGACTACCCCTGCTTCTAATGTAAAGGAAATTGCAAATTATGAGAGGCTTGCTGGTTTGGCTAGCTCTGCAATGCTTCTTGCTCCTGCATCTTCACTAACCTGGTTCCACTGAGAGACAAATAACAGCGAACTTCTCCTGGCATCCCTGAAGTTCCAAATCTCTGCTGCTGCCTGGTGCTGATTAAGGTGAGGCTTGGCTTTTCTTGCTAGATCATGCCACTGCTACTGCTAATCCTGACACTACTGAACTAGACTGATGGTATATCATTGAAGTATTTGTGAGTGCACTAAGCTACTGCTTTGACCTGTGAACTGATTTGTTGATTTCCTGAAAATAAGGATTAGATTTGCCCCAAAGACCATTTCTAAATGGGGCCGTGTTCTCTGTATCATAACTTTTCTTTTCCATTACCTCTGGTAGCTGGTGGGATAGAAGTGAGGTTAAAGCATTAAGAACAATTATTAAAAATAGGTTTTGAAAGATCTAAAGCTACAGGCCCTGGGATATTTTTGATGACTGCTTCTATTCCTTTAAGGGTTATAGGACTGCTTAGTTTACATGATCTTGATTTAACTTTGGTAAGTGGTATTTGTCTGTAAAATTATCTACCTCCTTTAGTTTTTTCAATTTTGGGAAGTACAGGCTTTTGAAGTAAGACATATTGAATATTTGAATTTCCTCAGTTTCTGTTGAGATATCTCCCTTTTCATTTATGATTTGGATAGTGTCTCCTTGCTTTTTAGTTAGATTGTCTAAGGGTTTTTTATCTTGTTTTGTTTTTGTTTGTTTGTTTGTTTTTTGTTTTGTTTTTTAAAGTTTTATTGCATTATAATGAGAAAAGTTACATGATTTCAATTTATCTGAATTTGTTAACATTTAAAAACATATTTTAAGTAAATAGAGTTACATCACATTCTTGTTTCCCTTTGTACCCCAACTCCTCCCAGAGACGCCCCTTCAATGCCTACAATATCTTTTTTGTCATATTCCTTAAAATTTATAAAATATTATAACAATAAAAATGAGTATTATAAAAGTTGTTTGATATAAAACAACAATCAATTTAACAGTCTTGTGTAGATGCTTGTCTACAGAAATACTGAAAATATATACGTTTTTCTCAATATAAGTTTTAAATAACTCCAAAAGTATTAACTGAAATTTTCAAAATATTACTAATATTTTCTTAAATGCACATACATATATAAAGTGTTTTTCTTTGTTTGCTTTTTATTTAGTAGAGCTTAAAGTCTTGGCTCTTACTGTGGTAACTTGATACAAGAGTTAGAAACTTCAAGCAGAGCATTCAGTCTCACTCTTTGTTGTTCTCTTACAAACCCCCTCTCAATTTAATTGTCTACATTTCTTTTGGGTATATAAATCCTTTTAAAACATGTAAGCTGTTCTAAAAACCATAGTATAGTGTAAAAACATGAAATAAACAATACTACTAATAGAGAGGCTGAGATAGGATAAGCAAGATCTCAAGACCATTATGTTGTACACAAGACACTGTCACAAACAAACAGGCTGAAAGTGTATATGGATTGTATAATATTGGACCTATTTCTCCAATTACCAAATTAGAGAGACCATTGGATGACAGTAAACAAATTTCTAATTCCTCATATTTTTGGATTTCAATCGATTGGGATATGTTGGTAATATTAATTTCATATTAAGATATTAAGAAAAAGTAATTGTGACTTCCTGTTTTTTTGTTGTAAGAGGTGGAATTAGGTTTGTGTGGAATTGTTTAAAGATTACTCTCTTGCTTCTTCCAGGGTGTAGTTTTGCTCCTTAGGTTGATATTTTCCATCTATTATCCTTTATAGGGCTGGATTTGTGGGAAGATATTGTGTAAATTTTGTTTTGTCATGGAATATCTTGTGTTCTCCATCTAAGGTAATTGAGAGTTTTGCTGGGCATAGTAGCCTGGGCTGGCATTTGTGTGCTTGTAGGGTCCATATGACATCTGCCCAGGATCTTCTAGCTTCCATAGTTTCTGATGAGAAGTCTGGCGTAATTTTGATAAGCCTGTCTTTATATGTTACTTGGCCTTTTCCCCTTACTGCTTTTAAAATTCTTTCTTTGTTTAGTGCATTTGGTGTTGTGATTATTATGTGACAGGAGGAATTTCTTTTCTGGTCCAGTCTATTTGGAGTTCTATAGGCTTCTTGTATGTTCATGGACATCTCTTTCTTTAGGTTAGGGAAGTTTTCTTCTATAATTTTGTTGAAGATATTTACTGGCCCATTACCTTGGGAGTCTTCATTCTCTTCTATACCTATTATCCTTAGGTTTGGTCTTCTGATTGCATCATGGATTTCCTGGATATTTTGGGTTAGGAGCTTTTTGCATTTTACATTTTCTTTGACTGTTGTGTCAATGTTTTCTATGGTGTCTTCAGCTCCTGAGATTCTCTCTTCTATCTCTTGTATTCTGTTGGTGATGCTTGCATCTACGATTCCTGATTTCTTTCCTAGGTTTTCTATCTGAAGGGTTGTCTCTCTTTCTGATTTCTTTATTGTTTCTATTTCCATTTTTAGATTCTTTCTGGATGGTTTAGTCATTTCCTTCACCTGTTTGATTGTGTTTTCCTGTAGTTCTTTAAGGGATTTTTGTGTTTCCTCTTGAAGGGCTTCTAGCTGTTTACCTATGTTTGCCTTTATTTCTTTGAGGGTGTTATTTATGTCTTTCTTAAAGTCTTGTATCATCATCATGAGATGTGATTTTATATCTGAATCTTGCTTTTCCTGTGTGATGGTGTGTCTAGGACTTGCAATGGTGGGTTCTGATCATGCCAAGTAACCTTGGTTTGTGTTGCTTATATTCTTACACTTGACCCATATCATCTGGTTATCTCTAGTGCTACCTGCCCTTACTAAATCTGACTGGAGCCTGTCCTTCCTGTGATCCTGGTTGTGTCAGAACTCCTCAGAGTCAAGCTGTCTCTGTGATCCTGTGATTCTGGGATCCTGTGATCCTGGGCTTGTTAGAACACCTGGGAGTAGAGCTTTCTCTGGGTGTTTTGGGAATGACTGCAGAGTTTGCACCCAAGGTCTGTTCAGGGCACCCACAGGCCCAAACAGACTGGAAGCCAACCAAGCCACTGGGCTGGCAGAGTACCTGTGTGCCTGGGTCCTGTTGGTCCCAGTTACTCCTGGGTGTTGGGACAGATGTTGTGTCCTCCTCACCTCTGATCCTGGGCATGTTAGAGCACCTGAGAGTAGAGCTTCCTCTGGGTATTGTGGGACTGGCTGTGGAGCTTGTGCCCAAGGTCTGGTCAGGGCACCAGCTCAGACAGACCAGAAGAAACCTGAGCCACTGGGCTGGTGGAGTTTCTGTGTGTCTGGTCCTGCTCGTCCTAGTTACTCCCGGTGTTGGAACAGATGTTGTATCTTCCACACCTCTGATCATGAGCATGTTAGAGTGTCTGGGAGTAGAGCTTCCTCTGGGTGTTGTGGGACCAGCAGGCAAGGGTTTTCTATCTTGTTGATTTTCTCAGAGAACCAGCTCTTGGTTTTGTTAATACTTTGTATTGTTCTCTTTGTTTCTACTTGGTTTATTTCAACGTGAGTTTGACTATTTCCTGTTGTGTATTCCTCTTAGTGTATTTGCTTCTTTTTGTTCCAGAACTCTCAGGTGTGCTATTAAGTTGCTAGTATGAGACAACTCTAATTTCTTTATGCAGGCCTTTAGTGCTATTAACTTTCCTTTTAGCACTGCTTTCATTGTGTCCCATAAGTTGGAGTGGTTGTTCCTCCATTTTCTTTGATTTCTATAAAGTCTTTAATTTCTTTCATTATTTCTTCACTGACCAAGTTATCATTAACTAGTGAGTTGTTCAGTTTCCATGAGAATGTGGGCTTTCTGTTGCTTTTGCTATTGTTGTAGTCTAGCTTTAATCTTTGGTTTGTTGAGGTTTGCTTTGTGACCTATTTATGTAGTCAATTTTGGAGAGTATTCTCTGTATCTGTCTTAAATATACAGATTTTCTTTTCTTTAACTGTACATCTATAACATAATATTGTACTTTTAAAGGTAATATTTAAAGTATGTGCTTTGCTATTTATTGCTAAAGAGAGGGAAACACATATTTTTTTTTCATTTTCACAATATAATTAATCTTAAAGATACTAAGAATTCAGTACATAGTATTTATATTACCTTTGTAGTTGACTTATAGCATTGTTGATTTCTTTATTCTTTATAATTTACTAGTTCATCTTTTACATCAATAAGGCCTATCTTTAAAAGTTTTTAATTGTGTGTGAAATGAGTGTGTAAGGAAGTAGTACATGTGAATAATTATACATTAGATCCTCTTGGATATAAAGTTACAGTTAGTAATGAGCTGTCTGGTGTGGGTACTAGAAATCAAAATATTCTTCTCTACAAGAGCAAACAAGCTGTCTTAACTACTTAGCCATCTCTGTAGTCGCATTTTATCACACTTTTATTGTGTGATTTGTTGATATAATTGAAGACTAATATAATCTATAGTAATCTTTTTCCTCTATTTTATTTTGAATTTAAATGTAATTCTTATTATTAGTAAATGTAATACTATATTTATTGATACATACTTGACCTTGTTAATATACAAGGTAAGGAAATAGAGGAAACTTGAGAAAAATTGTAATTACTTCTTTCATTTTCATGTCTGTATCTAAAATATTTTATAGACTGAAGTATACATATGCATATATATGACTAAAATTGACCACTCAAAGAACATAATATAATATTATATTTACTAAAATGTCTCATAAATAAATGAACTAATCATCCCTTCAGTATTTAGTGTGTGGTAGGCTCTTTTTTGATGTATATTCATTAAATTCTGATCAAAATCTGCCAGGGTCCAGCCTCGACACAAGATTAGAGTTCTCAACTGGAAGCAGGGATATCTGGAGAGTGCATAATAAATACACATAGACTACTTTTTTGGGTACAAGCTGACAGTCAATTTTTCAGGGCTTAAAGTATCTCTTCTCTCTTATTCTCTGCTCTCCTTCTTGCTTGTTCATTTGGTAGCAGCTTGAGTCTGCACACATTCTTCATTCTTCTACACACCTTTCTTTTCTCTTATGTACTTTTCTGGAAGTCTCACACTCATACATACCTCTATGCATTCCCCTTTCACTTTCACACAAACTCTTCACATACATCTCACACACATACACCACATGCACTCTCCTTTCATTCACACACTCACTCTCCATACACTCCTCACACATGCCTCACATTCTCTCTTTACTCACTCTTTACATGCTCTTCTCATGCTCTCTTTCTCACACTTTTCATTCACTCTCCACACTCACCTCAAACACTCCTCACTCGCTTTCTATCTACATGCTCACTACTCGCTGTCTGCATTCACTCTCTACATGCTCTCTAGACTTTTTCTTGCCTCAGTCTTCTATTTATACTCTAAAAACAGATTTAAAAAAGACACTATAAAATCATTGCCAAATCAAATACAAAAGAATAACCACATCCCACAAAGAATTGTTCCCCAAAGTTTCAAGTTTCCCTATTCCCAGGCCTATAGCCAAACAAATAATAATTGTAAATTTATTATTATTTAAACTTTAACTTATTATACTTCAGAGATCAGAGCTCTGAGACCAGCTACTTGCATTTTCTAGTGAAGCTCTAATGATAAATGACATGGGCAAAGCTGACAGGCACTGGCCAGAAAGAGTCAAGCTAACTCAATAGTTCCACTAGCTTTCTGTTTCTGCACTTTGCACACATTGACTCTCCTAAGAGTCCCAGTGTTTTGACTCAGTTTTACTAACATAAGATTTTACATATTCTATGCTTGCTTATCCAGGAACTACTCTCAAATGTTGTACAACTTCTTTCATAACTTCAATAGTCTTTTCTCTTCTTGGGGTCCCAATAATGACTCTACTTCATTTTCTAAGAATTTCTTCAAACTTTCTTTTACAAATCAAGCATTAATCTGGAACTACCACTGTGCAGTTATTACATTTTTTTCAAGATGAGAACACACAACATGTACCTGGGCCACTAGAATCGTGCTGTGCTGTGCCCCATGCCTCAATTCTTTAATTGTTTAAGTATCATTACATCAAGGAACATCTAATTTCACAGAATTCACCAGAGCACGAGAAAGAAGTAAGAAAGTCAGATATAATAGGATAATTATGCATACCAAGGCCAACTGAAAAACAGTTACGCACAAATGAAATCTATACAGCCATTGTCCAGGGCTAAGGTTAGGAGAAATGGGAACAACTGAGTTTTACAAAGAGCTGCAATGGGCTACTGAGATGTCTCTATCTTGGCCTACTGCAGGCAGTCCCTTATTTCAGATGGCAGGTCCCCCAGAGGGATGTGTCTCCTGCTTTTCAGGGTCCCTGACGCCATCCTGTTCTAGAAGGAACTGCTACGGGGCTTCTGACATGTCTCCATCCTGACCTATTGCAGGCAGTCCCTGTCATTGTATGCTGTCCCCAACAAAAATCTATGTAGTAGATGATAAGATCTCCATATCTAATTATATCTATGGTTGAAGTTAAACAACTAACCTGAAACTGTAATATACGTAAAGTACTGGCGAGTCAGATCCCAGAGCAGTGTGATATTTCTACTTGTGTGTTACCTAATTTTGAAGATTTGGTTGGAACCCTTCAGATATATTACAGGAAATTGCAATTGCTCATTGTTTCCCTGAAGAACTTGATGGTATGGCTCCATTTTTGAAGATACTACATATTGAGTTATGTGACATGGAGCACTCAGGCTGGCACTGATATGATCACACCACTCCTCCTGGCTAGCTTTCATAGAATCTAGAGGTTCTATTTACAATACTGGGGGCAGAAAGGTATTCAACAACCACAGATGTGGACCCTATGATTTATCGTAACAAATACCTCTGCAAGAGATGTCTATTTGCAGCAGTAATACAGATGTTATGGGAATAAACAACCACTTTCCGCTTAGGTTTAAAAGCAACTTCAAAAGATTCAACTCATTTCTAGTTTTATTAACTGAACAAAAATACTGTGGTCAAAACTATATGGGGTAACTTGATACTGTAATACTAATACAATCATTCTTCTTAATGGCATTGCATTAAATTATCCTCTAAATTCTGATTTTTATACCTAAAGATTATTTAATCTCAAATCACTCATAATATAAACTTTTAAAAACAGTAGCAGGTACTTAATACAGAGACTCACAACTGGTTAATATTCAAAGAATCAAATACTATGGCAGTTTAGCTCAAATAGGTCATCTCTATTACACTTTTTTTATGCCAAGTCTCAGGATCATTGCAGTGAAGGAATAGAAAGATTTTAAGAGCCAAAAATAGAGTGCCTGCAGCAAAGCATTGTTTGCTGAATATGTCAGGACAATTAAACACATGAACTCACAGAAACTATGTCTACAAGCAAAAGATCTGCACAAGAACAAGCCAGCAAAAATCCCAGCATGGACTGGGTAGAGACTCATGAGTCCTACCTTTCTCAGAGAAGCTATTGACAACTGATATCTCCTGGGTGAAGAAAAGTGTATGTTTTGGGGGGAAATGTCCTTGAAAAGTGACCTATGATCTAGTAGATACCCATTAACCGACAGGCAGCAGTAAGTTGATTAAGTGGGTTTAAAAACAAATGAGTCCCATGAAGTTAGGAGGGAAAGTCATGGGATAGGTAGGATGAGGGAAAATTGAAAGGGAATAGAAGATTGTTTTGATCCAAATATATTATATGCTGCCAAAAAATTACAGTAAATAATACCAATAAAGGGTCTGAATACATAATGAGAAGGAATCCCTGTTCATAGTTCATAAAAGTATTTAATTAAAAAAACCAAACAAGTACAGATCATAATCTATGTAGCAGATTCTGATATCTCCATGTTGGAAGTGATGTAAGATTGAAGTGAATCATCTTACCAAAGGACAACCATCTAGTTCATAATACTGAGTCCATTTCCACAACTGTGTTTTCTGTCCAAATTAAAGCAAAATCTCAAGACCATTACACCTTTCAGGAAGATTTGCTTACCTTGAAATTCAGTCTGAATGACATATGCTGAATATACAGACCCACAAGTAGAATAAAAATTCCTCCTGTTAAAAATGTGATCCATGGGCTGGACTTAGACTGTGGGTCCTGAACAACTGGAGGTGGGGCTATCTCTAAAGCTGTTGCCTGTCTGTAGAACCTGTTCACCTAACGTGGTTGTATTGTCTGGCCTCAGTGGGAGAAGAAGCACCTACCTGTGCAAAAACTTTATGTGTCAGGGTATAGGGATACCAAAGGGTGGCCTGCACTCTCTCAGAGGAGACTGGGCAGGGGATAGAGGAGAGGCTGTGGGAGGGAGGACCAGGAGGGGCACCAGAAATTAGTATGTAAAGTGAATTAAAACAAACCAAACCAAACACCAGTGATCTCTAGACTGGTGTTTTGGGAAGCAATGGGTACTTTGGAAGACGTGGCCTAATGGCAATTCCTGTGTGTCTGTTAGGGCAATAGTGGAACCTAGACCAGCCTTTTTCTTGATCATTTGTCTATTCTGGATAATAAATGAAGGATATTCTCTGCAACATGTTCCCACCTCTTATGACAAAAAAAATTGACACCAGTAAGTATAAATGATGCTTTTAAAATTGTGCATCTCAGTTAGTAACTATAGTAATAAAAAGCAACCAGAGCATCCTTATGTACCTACATTTTAATTTTTTTTTTTAAATCTCTGTTCCATTAGTTACAAAGTAATGAAAATTACTTTTGGAACATTTCTGTATGTTATTCTTTTAGAGAATGCATCTTAGGTGGCCCAGGGTAGCTGCCTTTTCTCAAAGCTACATTTCCATTTTGTTGTATGGCTCTCCTGATAAGGGCGTGGGTGAATGGAAGAAGTGTTTCATAAGATAATGACAGAGATAACTGGGTACATTCTACAGCAAGCAGGGATACAATCATACTCCAGGAATCGAAATAAGATTCTTACATTATTACCAACCTTCATATGGAAGGATAGCTGTTCAGCTGAGCTTTTGTTAAGTATAAGTTAAAGTTTCGGAATAATAGAAAATGACCCCCCTCCACTGAAGAAACCTTTTTAATTGCAATGACACCTTCTTATCATGAAGGTGTGAAGCAAGACATATAAAATACACAGGAGGTACCAGAAGTATAGATGCTGATAGTGACAGTTGACCTATGAAAATCCCAAAACTGCCATCTTGAGAATACTTCGGTCTGATAGTAAAAGTTGGTTGTCAAAATAAAGAGATAAATAAAAACTAGATATGAACCTCCCTTTCACTCAGAAAAAACTTTTATTATAGTTTATGAATTGAGACTTTTTTTCAGTTTATGAGACTCTGAACTTCATTATTGCTTTGGGATTTTACATAGATGGAATGTGAAAAATGAAGAATATTCAAATTTTTTTTTATCATAAGAGTATTGTGTATACACGTGATAGAGAAAAGCTTCAAGGTTTATTTTGTAAGATGTAGATGATGTTATGAACAGGAAAATCTATTCTGTATTTTATGTTATGGTTTGTTTTCTAGGATTCAATCAAATTGTTTTAATATATGAATCCATTTTATTTATATCCTAGCTGCAGTTTACCTGTACATGGTCACATAATTTTAAAAGAAAATTTTAATTATTGTCATAATTTGAATTTTTCAACCCTTCATTGCTCTTTCTTTTTATGTTTGTTTTGTTTTTTGTTTTTGTTTTGTTTTGTTTTATTAATTAATTTATTTTTACACTCCATATTACATTTCCCACCCCCCCATCCACCCTCCGAATGCTCCACATCCCACATATCCTCCCCAACCCCCCGTCTCCACATGGATGCCCCCAACCCCCACCCCACCTCTGCTCTAAATTCCCTGGGACCCCCAGTCTCTTGAGGGTTAGGTGCATCATCTCTGAATGAACACAGACCCACAATTCTTCTACTGTATGTGTGTTGTAGGCCTCATATCAGCTGGTATATGCTTATCTCCTTGGTGGTCCAGTATTTGAGAGATATTGGGGGTCCAGAATAATTGAGACTTCTGGTCCTCCTACAGAATTGCCCTTCTCCACAACTTCTTTAAGCCTTTCCTAATTCAACAACAGGGGTCAGCTGCTTCTGTCCATTGGTTGGGTGCAAATATCTGCATCTGACTCTTTCAGCTGCTTGTTAGGTCTTCCAGAGGGCAGTCATGATAAGTGCCTTTTTGTGAATGCTCCATAGCCTCAGTAATAGTGTTAGGCCTTGGAACCTCCCCTTGAGCTGGATCCCACTTTGGGCCTATCTTTGGACCTTCTTTTTCCCAGGCTCCTCTCTATTTCCATCCCTGTAGTTCTTTCAGACAGGTACAATTATGAGATGTGACTGTAGGATGGCAACTCCCTCCCTCACTTGATGCCCTGTCTTTCTTCTGGAAGTGAACTCAGTAAATTCCTTCTCCCCACTGCAGGGCATTTCATCTAGGGTCCCTCCCTTTGAGTCCTGAGAGTCTCTCCACTCCCAGGTCTCTGGTACATTATGGAGGGTTCCCCCAACCTCCTATTTCCTGAGGTTGCCTGTTTCCACTCCTGCTGGCCCTCAGGGGCTTCAGTCCTTTTCCCTTACCCAATAGCAGATCAGGTTCCCCTCTCCCCCTATCCACCCCTCCAGTCCACTTCACCTCCCAGGTCCCTCCCTCTCTCCGTCACCATTAGTGATTGCTTTCTTCTCTCTCCCAAGTGGGACTGAGGCATTCTCAATTGGGCTTGTCAGCTTGTTGAACTTTTTGAGTTCTGTGGACTGTTTCTTGGGTATTCTGTGGCACATGCTGATAGGATTTGCTGAAGGAGGCAGAGGTCAGCCTGGAATACTTTTTTTTTCTAATATCCACTTATTAGTGAGTGCATACTGTGCATGGTGCATGTCCTTTTGGGTCTTAGTTATTCCACTCAGGACGATATTTTCTAGTTCCATCCATGTGCCTGCAAAACTCAGGATGTCCTTATTCATAATAGTTGAGTAGTATTCCATTGTGTAAATGAACCAATTTCTGTATCCATTTTTCTGTCATGCGACATTTAAGTTGTTTCAAGCTTCTGGCTATCACAAATACAGCCACTATGAACATAGTGGATCAGGTGCCTTTGTTCTTGAGTAGTTTTAAAATTAAAAAAAAAAAAAAAAGAACAATACCTTGAAGATTTTACTCACATACTCTTAACTATTCTCTATCGTTTTATCAAATACACTTCTTTTCATTCCCCCCTTTTTTATTTATTCTTTAATCCTTTTTTTTTACAGTCCAGGCTTTATCCCCCTCCAGGTCCACCCTCTGACTGTTCCTCATCCTTTACCTCTTCTCCCGTGCCTGCCAGAGGATGCCCCAACCCCTCCACTCCCCACTCCACCAGACCTCCCCACTCCCTGGGGCCTCAAGTCTCTCCAGGGTTAATTGCATCTTCTCTCACTGAGGTCAGACCCAGCAGTCCTCTTCAGTATATGTGTTGGCGGCCTCATATCAGTTGGTGTATGCTGCCTGTTTGATGGCTCAGTGTCTGAGTGATTTTGGGTATTCAAGTTAATTGACACTGTTGGTCCTCCTACAGAATCTCTGTCCTCCTCAGCTTCTTCCAGGTTTTCCCCAATTCAACCATAGGGGGTCACCAGCTTTTGTCCATTGGTTGGGTGTAAATATCTACATGTGACTCTTTCAGGTGCTTGTTGAGTCTTTCAGAGGGCAGTCATGATAGGCCCATTTTGTGAGCACTCCATAGCCTCTGTAATACTGTCAGGCCTTGGGACCTCCCCTTGCACCGAATCCAAATTTTACTTTACTTCAGCAAAAGTAAACCTCAAACTTATTTCTTTACATTTTAATACAACGACTTTACAAATAGGAGACTTGAAAACTTGTTATGTTTCATATTCTATCCAAGTCAGATTCCAAAGGAGGGAATGAGGAACAAGAAAACAGAGATTTTCATGTACAACAGGAAGATTGAGTTCCTAGGAATGAATTCTCAAAAGCTACAATAAAAGATTTTTTTTTGAGTGAAGTTGCTTATATCTATTTTTTCTGTGTTCCTACTTTGACAATGAGATTTTAACAAAAAGTCTCAAGTATTGTCAAGTTGGTAGACTTATGAGTTTCTTGGGACTTGTTATCACTATTTGCATACATACTTGCTGGTAGTTCTCAAACACTTAATATCTCTTGAGAAATTTCATTATGAAAATAACATGCCATGTCAATTCTAAAGTCTTTGTCAGTATAAAATTTCACTTTCTATTAAGGCAACACTATAAATTGTACTTTACATAATCTCATTGAATACCTATCCTTCCACTGGAAGGTAGGTCTTAGTGTACTCTTAGTGTACTGAAGAATCTTATTTGGGTCTCTGGAATGTGATTCTATCCTTAAATCCTGAAGAATGTATCCAGTTGTCTAGCACATGAAGTACTTCCATTCAGCCAATTCTTGCTCCAGATAGCCACATGGCTGAATAGAAATGCAGCCTTGAAAAAGACAACTACCTCAGGACAATATAAGATGCATTCTCTAAAAGAATAAAACGTAAAACTCTCCCAAAAGTAACTTTAGTTATCATGATAACAACAACAACAAAAAAAAACAATGAATAAAGTTTTTTAATTTACATAATCAAAATTATAGTTAAAATAGAGTATACTGGCAGCCTTTTGATTTTATACTGACTAACTGAGATGCACAATTTTAAGACATCAGTTATAATCACTGAAGTCCTTGCTTGGGGTCAGTGGTGTCATATAGAGTGGGAACACATAACAGAGAAGGGTTCTTCACCTATTAGCCAAAAAAATAAAAAGACAGAGAATTGAGACTGGGTCCCATTTTCACTTTAAATTACCAGAAGACTCTCATCAAGACACAGCATCAAAAATTCCATCAATTCCCAACATACCAATTTAGAGACCAACTGCTTAACAAAGAGCCCACTTTGTCCAGCTCTGCACTCCATGCACGAAGCTTCCCACACTGAGGTTAAGTTTGAAGATGGATCAATTCCACACCACTGGTGTAGTGAAGCAGAATCCTGGCTTTGGTTTAGGCAGATCATGATGTAAAGTAAACTAAGTTTCAACTAGAGACAAGATCATAGCCTCAGGCAAATTAATGAATGATAATCTCATATATCCTTAGATATGGAGATATTAGTGTCTACTTTGTACATTGCAGTTACTATCTAAATAAGGGACAAAGAGACTGCCACATAATAAATATTAAATCAATTCTACCTCTTATACTTTATGTATAAGAGTTCTGTTCTGATAAATATAATAGTCTACAAAGTGTTCAATCTTTAGTCATAAATGCATTTTGTTTATTAATTTTTTACTTATTGTTAATCTTTTTTGACAGTCCAGTCTTCCTAGTCTGCCCTCCGACAGTTCCTTATCCCATTACTTCTCCCCCATCTCCAAGAGAATGTCCCCTAGACCTCCCCAGGCTCTGGGGCTTTACGTCTCTCGAGGGTTAGGTGCATCTTTTCTCCCTGATGCCAGACAAGGCAGTCTTCTGCTGTGTATGTGTCAGAGACATCATATCAGGTAGTGTATACTGCCTGGTGGGTGACTCAGCACCTGAGATATCTCAGGGGTCCAGGTTATTTGAGACTGCTGGTCTTCCTATGGGGTTGCCTTCCTCCTCTACTTCTTCTAGTGTTTCCCTAGTTCGACTACAGGTTCTGTTCATTGGTTGGGTATAAGTATCTACATCTGACTCTTTCAGCTGCTTTTTGGGCTTCTCATATGGCAGTCATGCTAGGTTCTTGTCTGTGAGCACACCATAGCACCAGTGATAGTGTCAGGCCTTGGAGCCTCTTCTTGAGCTGGATCCCAATGTGGGCTGGTCAATGTACCTCCTTTCTCTTACTATCTTCTACAAGATGCTAAGTCTCTACAAGTTCCCTCTCTCGACTGTAGAACATTTTATTTATTATTGAGTCCTAGAATTTCTCGCTTTCCTGGTCTCTGGTATATTCTAGAGTCACCCCACCTCCTACTTCCTGAGGTTGCCTGTTTCCATTTTTTTTCTGCTGACCTTCAGGGCTTCAGTCCTGATTGCTCCCCCTCGAATACTTGATCATGTTCCCATTTTTCCCTCCCTGTGCCCTCTCCCACCCAGGTTCCTCTCTCCCTCTGCCCCCCCATGATTGCTTTCTTCTCCCTCCTATGTGGGATTGAGGCATCCTCATTTGGGCCCTTCGGCTTGTAAACCTTCTTGTATTCTGTGGATTTTATCCTGGGTATTTTTGTATTTTGAGGAATATCTACTTATTAGTGAGTATATATATATATATATATTGGATGTCCTTTTGGGCCAGTCAAGATGATATTTTCTAGTTTCATACATTTGCATGCAAAAATCATCATACCCTGCTCTTTAGTAGCTGAGTAATATTCCATTGTGTAAATGAACCACATTTTCTGTATCCATTATTCCCATCTGGGTTTTTACAGC
Organism: Montemys delectorum; assembly: GCA_019843815.1. Classification (NCBI taxonomy): domain Eukaryota; kingdom Metazoa; phylum Chordata; class Mammalia; order Rodentia; family Muridae; genus Montemys; species Montemys delectorum. Next base: position 4,633 of record JADRCD010196702.1, on the reverse strand, counting down.
TTCTGGCTATCACAAGTAAGGCCACTATGAACATATTGGAACATGTGCCCTTGTGTCATAGGGGGCATCTTTTGAGTATATACCTAAGAGTGGTATAGCTGGGTTTTCAGGTATATCTATTTCCAATTTTCTGAGGAATCTCCAGATTGATTTCCAGAGTGGTATAACCAGTTTGCAATCCCACCTGCAATAGAGGAATGTTCCCCTTTCTCTATATCCTTAAAAGAATCACAGGGGTCAGAAAGAGGGAGGGACCTGCATGGGAGAGGGGACAGGGAGGGGAACATGATTGTGGGTTAAATAGGAGTGAAGCCCTGAGGGCTAGCAGAAAGAATGGAAACAGGCAACCTTGGGAAGTCGGGGGAGGGCCTCTAGAATGAACCAGAGACCTGGGATGTGAGAGAGTCTCACATCTCAAATGGAGAGAGCTTAGATGAAATGCCTTCAGTAAAGAGAGGGACCTTGTAGAGTCAACCTCCAGTAGAAAGACCGGGCATCAAGTGGAGGTATGGGGTTGCTATCCCACAGTCAAGAACTCTGACCCAGAATTGTTCCTGTCTAAAAGAACTACAGAGACAAAAATGGAGAAGAGACTGGGAAAGAAGGTCCAGTGACAGACCAAAATTGGGATCCAGCTCAAGGAGAAGCTCCAAGGCCTGACACTATTACGGATGCTGTGGTATGCTTATAGACAGGAGCCTAGCATGACTGCCTGCCAAGAAGCCCAACAAGTAGCTGAAAGTCAGCTGCAAATACTTATATCCAACCAATGGACGGAATCCAGGAACTCCTGTGGTTGAATTAGAAAAAAGGCTGCAAGAAGCTAAGGAGGAAGGTGACCCCATCGGAAGAACAACAGTCTCAACTAACCTGGACCCCTGAGATGTCTCAGACACTGAGCCACCATCCAGACAGCATCACCAGCTCATATGAGGCCCCAGAGACATATACAGCAGAGGACTGCCTGGTCTGGCCTCACTGAGAGTATATGCACCTAACCCTGGAGAAACTTTAGGCCCCCAGGGAGTGGGGAGGACTGGTAGGTTGGCAGGGGTATAGGGACATCCTCTTGGATATGGGGGATGAAGTGTGGGATGAGGAACAGGCAGAGGGCGCACTAGGAGGCACATATCAACTGGATTGTAAATAAAACATAATTTTATTATACCTTTAAAAAGGTATAATAGAAACAGAATTGTATGTGTGGCTGGATTCATCGAAATGTGCCTAGGGAGAATATACCCTGACTTACATGGATGTACAAAGCTAAATGGTTAATGACAATCCCCATCTAATTACCAATTTCTTCTTCAATGGAGGCTACTATGAACTGATACGATTTAGGATAATAAAATCCATGAACAAGGCAACAACTGACAAAAGGACAGACAGTAAATAAAATGCAACCCAAGAAGCCCCCATCACGAAACTCCACACACTATCAACAATGGGATAAAGAGAATGTACAAAAGCTATTCAAACATCTTGCCAGTATTTAAGAGGTTCTCATGTATACTGATAATTACAATAATTAGAAATATAAATTAACATAAAGTTACTTATCTAAATTTACATGTTGAAAAAGCTTACACCTAAGTGTTATCATGTTGGTGATATGCTGATACAGGTCTCCTTTCTTTTTTGCCAGCTACTGAGCAAAATATGACATATTTGTGTTAAAATTACGCTATTCCACTATCCAGTAGTCCACCTGATAAAAACGAAAATGTTTCAATTACATTTACACAACACTTTGTTTTAACTCAAAATTGAAAATGAAAGATAAATCTATAGTTAAAACTTGGGGTGTGGATATAGCATGTCTAGCATGAAATTTAAAAGTTCTGAATGAGTTATCAATGTTTATATCTTTGGAATGGGGGAGTTAACTAAATTACTTTGCCTTGGGGGTTAAGTGATGAACATGAAAGAGCCTAACCATAATTTGGTGTATGGTACATGCTGTTTCTTACAGGTTGCGAACTTGTATAATAAATGTCACAAAACTGAACACTGCAATTAATTGTAATATATTGTAAGTATTCATATATATAACATAACTGAAGCTGGAAAATGTACAGTGAAAATAATACAAAATATAAAACAAATAGTACAGTTTTAGGTGCTTACCAGGAATGGTTCTTAAGACCTGTTCATTGCTGTGGGAGTCAGTAAGAGGGCCAGGTGATTGCTGCGTACTTCTGTAGACGTTGCACATATTGTGCTCATTGTAATCAAGTACCAAATAACATGCATGATTCTGTCTTTAGAGTTTTTTTTTTTTTATTTTTATGACTGGCAGTACCATAGGTACTAGCAGTACCATAGTGTTCACACTAGAATCACAACAAATGCGAAAAAAATACACTGTTCTTTATGCTTTTGACAATTATAGTATCAAGAAGCAACAAAAATTTCATTTCCATTATGATCTTATGGGTTTATTAATGTGGTGGCCTTGTTTGAGGAGCTATGGCCTTGTTGAAAAAAGTGTGTCACTGTTGGGGGATAGGCTTTGAGGCACTCCTACTAGTTGCCTGAGGACAGTGCTCTTGGCTTCCTTTGGATGAAGATGTAGAATTCTCAGCTCCTCCAGCACAATGCCTGCCTGGCTGCTGCTGCTGCCATTCTTCCCACCATGATGATAATGGACTCACTCTGAATTTGTAAGCCAACCCCAAGAAAATGTTGTCCTTTATAAAATTTGGCTTGGAAATTATGTCTCTTCCCAGCAGTAAAACTCAAACTAAGACAGAAGTTGGTACCAGGGAATGGGGTATTGGTGTGATAGGCCTAATCATGCTTTTGTTAGGAGGAATGTGAATTTAGGGACTTTGTGAAGCAGTGGAATACTTTAATTGTGACTTAATGAGTCACATTAGTGGAAGCATAGAAAATAGTGTTCCTGAGTGTGTTTTGAAGTGTGAGGACCTAGCTAAAGAGGTTTCAGAGGGCAAGACTTTTTCTATGTGGCCTGGAGACAGTTTTTGTGATATTTTGGTGAAGAATGTGGTTGCTTTATGCCATTGTCCAAAGCGTCTGCCTAAGGCTAAGGTTAAGAAATTAATTGCTTTGACAAAGGAAGTCTCAAAACAGCTTGGTATAAATTTTGTTGTGTGGTTACTGAAGTTCACTATTATGAAGAAAATTTTAATGAAAAGTAGGAAACATAGAAAGGAAAAATGGAAAATTTGTATGGTTCAAAGAGTAAAGGGGTACCAGGAAATGGAAGGAAACTAAATCCTGGGTTCAAGGATATTAAATGGAATTAAGGGAGTGGTGACCTTGGGGCAAGATCCCACCCAGCTAAACTTCTGCTTTTTCAGTTGGAGAAGGGCTAGTTATATCTAAACATTATTTTGACCTGGTTATTATTTTCATTTGAGCTTTTAATATAGAATAAAGTACTATCCAGAAATTTAGGGACTTAGGGAACACTTGTGGTCCAGATCTTAAGGTTGGAAGACACTGGCTTTTGATCCAGATTTTGAGGAATCATGGCCATAAAAAGTTTATTCCCAGGCATCGTAGCATATACCTTTAATCCTAGGAGACAGAAGCAAACAGATCTGAGTTCAAGACCAGCCTGGGACAGAAAAAGTTCCAAGTAGAGAAAAGCTTAGCTTCAGGACTTTAATCCCAGAACTCAAGAGACAGAAGCATGCAGAGCTCTAAATTCAAGGTCAATCTACAGAGCAAGACCTAGGACAGCCAAGTTTAGACAGTGAAGGAGTGGGAAAACAAAAAGATTGTGATAATGTAATAGAAGAAGGGGGCGTATTCTAGCTCCAGCAAACAGTATAATTTCATCCCTTTTAAAGCCTTTAAAGCTCTTGCTTTAAAGCCAAGAACAAAAAAGATTACTGGGACAATTGATTCTGGTTAATTGGAGCTAAGAAATCAGCACTGATTAAATAGAGACCAGCATCACTGAGGCGAGATCTTCTAGAAAATGTATTCTGAGAGCAGAAAGAAGCTGTGTGACAGAGATAACCAATGTTGTACCTCACGCTAGTAGCTGGAATTGGTAATATGTAAGAGTCACCCAGGTTAGTACTGGTTTGAAAATATGAAGGGATCATAGAGAACAGCTAAGTCTTGACATAGATCAAGGAAGTCCATTGGTGAAGGTGCAGCCTCAGTTTCAGGTGACAGCCCAGGGCTGAAAGGGTCATGCAAACTAGTTGAGGCTTGGTAACATAGAGGGAGCCTATGAGAGGCTATTGGTGAAACCCAGTAGCAACAGGAGACCACAAAATATTAAAGATGCCAGTACCATGGGATGACCACCAAGAACAGCAGCAGCAGTGGAGTGGAGTCAACCTGATCCTAGAGTGCTACAAAGGGCAGAGCTGGAGAAGAACCAAGCCCTTTTGAGAAGCCCAGAAGGTTGTGTTTAGATCTTGGACATTTGATACTCACTATTGTCATTTTGGTATGGTGATGTTGGAGGTATGTGATCTGCTTTTGATTTTGATTTTATAAGGAATTACATTTAAGAGATTGTATGAATCTTAGAAGAGACTTTGAACTTTTAATATTTTTTTGAAAAATTTTCTTAGATATTTTCTTTATTTACATTTCAAATGTTATTTCCTAGTTTCCCCTCCGAAAAAAAACCCCTATCCCAGCC